>JANHFX010003934.1:0-20026 GCA_027560015.1 Chloroceryle amazona
GGAGCCGCTGGGCACGGCGCTGCTGCCCCCTGGCGGCGGGCGGTGGGCATAGGGCAGGGGCCCTGTGCCCGCGAGTTCGAGTCCGCAGCGTGCGCGTTCCGCAGCAAAACCACTTAAAAATAACGCAAATAGCACATTCCAGTAAGAATGACAAGAAAACCTGCGGGCAAAAGGTGAGAAGCGCCAGGGCTGCAACATTCTGTAAAGAAACAAACCTCCTGAAAGTCAAATCCCATCAAAACAGAAAATTGACACAAATTTTAATATTTATATATTTTAAATCAAAACACAATTAAATATACTATGTTTTAAGTACATGAATACTTGGGCATGAGAGAAATAAGAGGTGGTACATAGTACCAAAAACCTATACACAGCCTTTTTTGCTTTTTATAGACAATACGGTGTGCCTCTATACAATCAAATATTGCAACAGAATAACACTTGCTAGTCAATCAAGATATTCTGAATATTGGAGATGATTCGAGGTCTTTGCAAAGTGATTTTTTTTTTTTTGCACAAGTTTAAGGAAAAAAAGGCAGAGTAAAATAGAAGTGTTGTATACTAAAAATGCAGTGATAACATAACAAGACACTGAGTACTTCTGATACCCTGAAAAATTAATTCAGTGGAAAAGTTAAAAAAAAATAAAAGGAGATGCTGTGCAACACAGTGGCTTTTTTACTTAAACTAAAGGTTTTGTGAGTTTCAAGTGTTGCAAATTTCAGGGAGAAGGCCAGAGGTCATTAAAAACTGTTTTTCATTGTAAACCAAACGTCTGGAATTAGATACTACGCTGGCTGGAGGACAACAAGCTGTGGAGAATGGCAGCAGTTACTTTTTTTTCCTTGCTCATGGGATGGAGAGGAAAGAAAATGGAGCAATCTACAGGGTATGATCTCCTCAACACGTGGGCTGCATTTGGAGCCGTGGCTCGGGGGCAAAGGGCTGCACGAGTGCAAGATGGGCTTTTGAGGCTGCTCTGTGTCAGAAGCAGGGGAGCTGTGTATGCAGGTGTGAGACCTCGACGAGAAGAGTTACACTGTCCAGGCTTTGCTCCTGATCGTTCTACCCTCCCTTCGAAGTTAATGGAGTTAAGAAGTAAAATACATTTATCTTACAGTTGAATACGCATCTATTTCAAGTAAGGAAAACCAAAACTTAGAACTTTTTAGGTCATTCCCTGCCAATTAATTCACCGCTTCTGGTTCACTTCTCCAACAGCCAACATCGGCAACACGCCCCGTGGCCTTTCCAATTATGTGTTTAAAAATTACAAGCAGTAGAACTAGAAACTACAGCAAAACCTTCCCCTCTGCTGTGGCTTGTGTCCCATTCCAGATATTTTACTTAAAAGTCTTTTTGAGTCAGGGTCAAGTACGTGTGAAGCTGATCACAGTTCCTCAGTGACATGTTCATACACGGCGTCTTCAGCTCTTTAAAAACCATCGTTAGTGTGAATGCCACATAAACCAGGAAAAAGTGTTTCTTCACTCTCTACAGTGGAGGTACAGGATTGCTTCTTTTTAACTCTTCCTTACAAACGAGGGAGATTTCAGCGATTGGAGTAACAGTGCTTTGTTTTTATTGGCTGTGTTAAAGAATCCACCAAAGGGAAAGTTCGCTCATTCTCACAGCAGAAAACCAGATTTCCTGTTCTGGCATTTACTAGAATCATAGCTGGAAAAGGAAAACCAGGGTTAGAGTTCACCCTAAAACATGCAAGGCAATGGCTCAACAGAACGACATTTTGTGTTTAGAAATGTTTAAGCCAGGTATGCTTAAGAGTTTGAGAGAGAAAAATAACCAAACCCTAATCCCACAACACAATCAATCTTCCAATTACTGTAACCATACTTGCTTAATTGAATCCAGAGCATCTGCAAGCACCTGATATTTCTAAATATTGTGCTGAGTGACCTTTTCATCGAGCCGGGCTGGAATTACATCAATCGCAGCCAAGCTATTAAGTGAAATCATTATACAAGTCATTTAAATATAACTGTTCTATTAAAAAGAAAATAGTCACATAGTGAAACTACAGATCCTTCTGTTTGGGTCTAATAACTGGGCTTTGGCACATGTTTACCTCCATAATTAAAAATAGTGCAAGGTAATTTTTAAACAGACGGATGCCTGAAAGGCAGAAGTACCAGATATTAGAGCAGATATTCCTGGGCAAACTGCTGTCGTTATTTCACACAATCTAACCGTTGCAACAGAACGGGTTTTCTTTTTCTTTTTTTTAATCAAAGAACACGTGGAATTGTCCAACAACAAAGTCACTAAACAGCAATATGCAAACACTAAACCCCTAACCTACAGGCAGGGCTCCCAGGTCTTTTTTAAAGCATAAACCCAACTCACTGTTAAATTAGTGCACCCAACGCTGCTGAGCTTTACTGACACTTTAGGGAAATGCACCAGTACTCATTAGCACGAACCAGCAAGTGTGAACTCAAATGAGGAATTACAGTATCGATCCTGCAACACAAATCACCCTTTTAACTAATGAGGCAGTTTGTAAAGACTTGAAACAAACAAAAACCATTTTAATGCTTGTGCAGGAGAACCACTAGAAGTGTCTTAAGAAAATTCCTACATCATCCTACGTAGGCTCAGACACTTCCAACCTTTGCTTCTTCACATCATGCTGCGCCAGTTTGAACATTTACCAGCGTGGGTTTCAGAAGCTCTAGGAAGGCGAGCAAGAGCTCTGCTCCTCCCACAGTCTGGCTTAAGCTGGATAAAGACAGGCAGCCTTTCCACCCCCTCACCTTCGTAACCTTCTCCGAAGGCTGTTCACATTGCGCCTGCTGCATAACGTCATTGACAATCATCTTTGCTATCCTCCAAGCCATCTCTTCTTGAGCCTGCCATAGGAAAAAAAACACCATCCCAGAATACAGATAGCTTCAAGTTCTTAAAGCCACAGTCATCAAAGCAGAAGGCACACACTCAACCTTGGGGATGCACTTAGCCTCCACAATCAGTGACTTGTAGTGAACGTCTCCTCCCCTGATGGGAGCACACCCTGCTTCCAAGTACAGCATTAACTTCAGTTACCATCAGAATTTACGGCTTGATGCAATTCCTAAGAGAGTTAACTGAGGTTTTTAAACTTCACTGTTGGGGGATTTTTGGACAAATCCCCCTCTGAGGGGGAAAAATGCAACCTGTGATCCACATACAGTGGTCACTTCACAGTAAAAAACAAAGAACAACAGCACCACCACTCCTAATCGTGGCTGCATCTTGTACCACCATAGTAAGAAAAACCTGGACTGCAAGCACACAGTTAACCTTTACATTAGTGAAACCAGCAAGCACAGGCAAAATCAAACTAGTTTCACACATGCATGCAACCAAATTATATTTAGCAGAGAGTGTGACAGTTCTTCTTGGAGCATCAGAAAGATACCCAGAGGAAGAGCAGGGATTAAGAACTTCAATGCTTTCTTTCTCTCATCTCCACGGTAAAGTCACAAGGACAATATGAAAAAAAAAAAAAAAGGACACACCTCATCTGTGTTTCCTTGAACCCATTTCTTCATTGCTTGTGAAAACATGGACCCTGGTTGAGACAGAAAACATCAAACAAGGTGTATTAGCAAACTCTGGGACACAGCTCTACAGAAACCAATTCCTTCCACCCTTCTGAAGGGTTTGCACTGCTGGTGTTCAAGAGCACAGAAGAGCAGCGTGGAAGACAAGGGGTCACGTGGAGCCATGGTTCATGGGACACTGAGCCCAAACCATTCCTCTTTACCAGAGCTGAAAAGCAGCATTAACAGCAGGTCCCAAACTGGGTGGGAAGCATGTGGAGAGCTGAATTTCTTTTCATCTCGAGACCAAATCTTTGAAGGTTTGATCATCAGCTCAGCTGCTGGTGGCTTTCATCCCTGCCAGGTTCCATCGACAGCTCCAACTCCCACAGGCTGCTCATACTCCCAGGAGTCCAGCTGGACCAGAAAAGCAGAATTCGGATAGGAATCTGGGCCAGAGATGGGTTTAGCCTCAGTACAGGACAATCCCCTAAGCATCTCTATTTGGCTTAAAACAGATTTGGGCAGAGTCAAGTATCTTGCTCATCTCAACTGCAGTAAGGGAGAGAGCAGTCCTGCAGATGTTTATGGAAATGGAGAGAAAGAGGAAAGCAAACCTTTTGATTTTTTGACATCAGGTTCTGGTTCAGATTCTCTGATAAACTGTCCCAGGTCACTGACTCGCCCAAACGTCATTTTCCTAAAGAGAGGAGAAGTAAAAGAACCACTAAGAAGTTACCAAGAGAACTTTGGCATTATGGAATGCTACCGGCCAAGAAAACAGAAAAGCCCCCCAGAAAGCCTCTAGTGTCAATTAGCACTTCTTCCACCTAAAATGGAAACACTGGGAAAAATCTCCTGCCCTTCTCACATCTGAATTCAAAGTGTATCTTAACAATTCTTCTAGAAACTAGAAGCAGGGAAATGCTTCAATGACTCAATCCTTTAATACCAGCAGGCAGTGCTAGCAAGTGCTCTACGCTGTCATAAAAACACATCATTAGGAAGAAAACAGTTTAGGGCACCTAAAGGGACAGGAGACAGGTATGCAACAGAAAAGCGAGGTAGCTATAGAAACAAAGTCTTTCTGTATGAGATCCACAGACCAGAAGAGCTTTATCACAAAGACCAACTTCAGAAACAGACTAGCTGTGCAATCTGCTGAAGAACTGAAGCATAAGCCCTTCTCTACCACAGGGGTAGGAAGAAAGCCAAGTTGCACATGACAGTATCAAAGGCACCAGAGCTTACTCTTTTCTGTTCCAACCCCAAAGAGAAACCACTTAGCTGGGTTTAAGTCAAAGAGGAATAATAGCTAGCATAAGGAGAGAAAAACAATTGGAAATATTTTTCTGGCTGCCATTCTGGTCAGAGGAACATTCGCTATGACATTGGTGTTAAATCACACTATTGAAATTAAGTAACTTCCAGATATTAAGACAGGTACTAAGACTGCAACATCCTGCATTAACATGTCCTCTCCATGCAGGAAGACACAGCAAAAATGAAACAAGAGAGGGGGAAACATGTAACTAGAAAGAATGAGATACAGTGAATGAACCTTACCCTGCATATGTTCGTTGATATAAAGATTCTGGATCCAGACTTGCAGCATCTACAATTATTGCTTCATCAAAATTTTTCAGGATTTTAACATTAGCCTTTTTGACATTGGACTACAAATAAAAATTCTAAGTATTAGTGCCCAATGCAGACAACTAATAGCTTAACAAAACTGCAATTTTAGTGCTTTTACATTTAGATAAAACTCCATGAAGTCTCTAAGTGAACATAAAAGAATTGGAGAGCACCTACACAGTGATGAATTCCTAACTCAGTATGACTTTGTTTTTAAACAGAGGATGATCCAGTTACATGAACAGAGGCACGGACACGCTGCACTGGTCAGGTCAGCACACGTACGTGTAGGGACTGCTGGCTAAGCACGATCAACTGGACAGATCTGTGTGCGCAAGCAGAACTGGTCTGTGGGTACATAACACTGAGCTGCATCAAAAGCTGCAGCAGCTTCACTCATCCCCCTCAGGCACTTGGTAAGCAATTCCCAAACACACTGTGCTTCCTCCAAACACAGAGAACAAACGTTTATAAGATTGTGAAAAAAGGCGAGGAAACGTTAGAGCAACAGCAGGGAGAGCACAAATGCACAGCAATCTATTAGCACCTTCACAGCGAACAGAAATGTTTACAGCAGCTGCCTTGCAAACTCCTTTCCTGCTGCTCCGTGTAAGTGCTGCTCTTTATGCAAAAATATGCAGAAACCCAGAGATTCTCCTGTTCAGATGGGCAAAAATGCACAGCACAACGCAGCACTTCATTGCCTAAATCATCCAAGCAAGCCAATCACCAGCAGTTTCTCCTGCTCAGACTTATCAAGCAGCAGGATATTTCAAGAACACAGATTTTGTTCCCCACTTTGGAACTGGAGGGGGGGGGAAATATTCACTCCATGCAAATGAGGTTTAAAAATATTACAGGCAGGTACTACAGCTTCCAAGTTGCTTGAAACACAGCACAATGATACTGCTGGGCTAGAGACTGGGTTTAAAACCCATGGTAGCTCTGCAGTGTTCAGTAAAAGCAATTCAGCAGAAGCACGTCTCTCGTTTAGCTTTTCTGCTCTCAGCTGGGCTTGCAATTTGCAAGCTGACCTCATTAACAGATAAACTAGAATCTGCTTATCCTCTCTTCTTTCACACGTGAATTAAGCAAAGCTAAAACCACAAAGGTTAAAAACACATCTTTGACATTACTGGGATGGCTTCAGTGTCATGAGCTCCACTGCCTGTTTTCTGAGACCCGGCCCACCAGGGAACACAGCTCTCAGAAAGCAGAATGACAAAAGGTAGTAAAGATGCTGGCCCACAACCAGGGCAACCAGGCCACCATGCAGAGCAAACACACAGTGGACATTTCCCAATGACTTGGGAAGGGTAACAGAGCCCAGTCACAATCTCATTTCTACACAGTAGAGCGAAGGAGCAGCCACGTAGCTCTAATCATGGCAAATGACTTTATTAGAGTGTCCCAGCAATGGCTTTCCTTTATGCCCAGCTTAACATCGAACTATATACATACAAACAAAGCTCAGGTGTCACCCCCAGCTCAGAGCATCTCAGTTGGTAATATAGTAAAGTGTTAGAGCTCTTTTTTATAGAGTTTGTTTTGGCCATTTTCTATCAGACCAGCTTGAGGACAATAGGAGGGAGAAGTCCACTGAGACAAGCTAGCCCTGGTCAGATATTACCTGTCATTGTTTGGTGCGTGAGCAGAGATGCCTTAAACCCTAAAAACAGGTGGACTCTTCCAAGGCAGAAGATCTGACACTTTAAAAGAACTGAGCACACAAAAATTGTATATAAATATTTAAATCCTATGGTATATTCACAGGTGGGGATTTTTGCCTAGAAGTTATGACTGTGGTAATGATAAAAAAGTTTTTTCTGGTAAAAAGCATTCTTAAATGTTATGGCACTATCAAACAACCTTCAGTGACTATCAACAGCTTCAGAAAAATAAAACCGATGCAAAGAACTAAGATGGACTAAACCTGTCCTAACATCACAGAATATGACACAGGCTTTAACATTAAACCGGGAAGATTCAAATTACAGGTTCTTTCCTCACAGAGTATGAACTTTGATGTTGATACAGAAAACCATTTGTAGCATTTCCTATGAGAGAATCAAACTGTGAAACTCATACCTGAGAGGCAGAGCCATCCGGGGCCCCTAGGGAATCGCTATCAGGAGAGCTACCGGGGCCGTGAATACTCAGTGCAATATTCCCTCCGGGAAATTCATCTCCTCGTACTGAATGGATGAGATCATTCAAGTATTTGTAGTAAAGGTTGCTGGACAAGAAACCAGGTAAAAAAACCTGAGAGACAGAAGGAGAAGTCCTCTTTAATCAAGGCTGGTCTGTACAATGACTTTAGATCGTTTGCAGAACAAAAGGGGCACACAAACATCTCAGTCCTGTGTGGATGGTACACTCCAGTCCACACACAGAATTACTCCGGATTAGCGACCGCGTTGCTTTACATATGAATCCTACTACAAAATGCACGAAAATAACCAAATCCTCCAGTAACTGAAACTTGGATTTTTATTTTTTTTTGCCTCTGGAAAGGCTCAAGAGCCCAATAAGCTCACAGCTTCTTGGCTATGCTGTTCAAAAATCATCTGCAGCCCCAGGATTGAATCATTAGTCTCTAGTAGTGCAGGTATCCCAGTGTTACACCATCAACCACACCACTGGTGGTAGACTTGAAAACAACTGCTACTAGTGGGAAGGAACATTTTCTAAATATATATAATAAGCTGTTGACAGCAATTCTCAAGGGAGGAAATTCTGTTACTTCCATTAAAATGCAATAATCACCCAAGACAAATATTTCACAGAGAATTAACAGAAGCCAGGGGGTGGTATCTTTTCAAATCAAGCTGGAAAAAAAAGTCTAGCAAATTTTACTAAAGCTATTCAATTATCCAGGTAACAAGGAAGCCAGTAAAAGAACAGAACAATTCAGAGCTGCTGGAGGGGACACTGGACAGGCTACAGAATCTTTACCAACTGCATGAACCGTTCTGAATTCGGCATCTCACCGTCTCCATGGTGGTCCACGCCTGCCGTAAGGGGGTGGTGAAACAGTTTGGGAGAGGTCCACCTTCCCTGCAGATGTTGGATTCAATCTCTAACCTCACCGAGTCATCAAACCCGAGCGGGTGCGTGGCTTGAAGGGAGAAGTACCTGCAGCACCGGACAGGGGAAGAAGACAACACAAAAGGATTTGCAAAGCTTTGCAGGTGGCAAGTACTCCCCCGTCCACCGAAGACCATCAATAATGCTGCAACCACTAGATGGTGCTGCCCTCAAAAACGTACCTACAACTGATCCTCACTAACTACAGGGGAAGAAAAAAACCCATTCACAGAAACGTTTTTTGATAAAGCCTTGCCCTGAAGACACAGATAAAAGACACAGAGCATCAGGTGACTACCGATGAGCAGAATCTTGCACACACAGCTTTGTAGCAGGAGGGGAGGAGGAAACACCCAGAACTCTGGAGCAGTGTTTTGTTCTACTAATTGCACCACTGAAAACTGAGGTGATGGATGGAGCGGGGAGATAAGCGATGACAGACAGAGCTAATAGTTTGCTTCCTCTCCAATTATTTCCTACTAGGGTAATAACTCAACAAGCTTGTGGCAATGAGTCTCACCCTTAAGCTTAAGAACAAACTTTCTGGAAGCAGTTTCAATGTCCATCTTCCAGTTGCACAATTGTGAAGGTGAAGCACAAAATAAAGAAGCTGCACTACTGAGAGTGAGAGGAAAATGTCCGATATCAAAAGGGATCTGGTCACTTCCTTAAAAAAAAAAAGGGAAATATTTTGAAACAGTACGAGCAAGCACTATTTGGGCTTTACTATGTGTCACAGCAGCTCCTACTTTACATGGATAACAGTATCCCTAAGGTTTTTCTACAGCGATGCATCTGCTGTTAGGCTTTAATCCTTCACATTTTCAAACCTAATAGGCTTTGAAATGCCATGACCAAATATGAACACAAGCAAACAAACCCTGAAAATTCTGAACGGTGTTAAGAATCAAGTCCTTATATGTGATGAGAAAATCCTTATAAAGAAAAAAAATTCCACTTCAATAAAATGCATTTCAGCCTACGGATGCAAGATTGCACCGTTACGGTTTGAAAGGGAAGAGTTCCTACTGCACAGCGCAACACAACTACAAGCACAAAATTAGAGCTTCAGAAACAAGTAATTGTTGAACTCCCTCACTTGTCATATAAAATCATGGCATCATTCTGTGCTTCTTGCCCATCATACTGGCCTTTTTTGGCAGCAAGTTGAGACTGGAAGTTATCTGCTGCCAACCAGAACTGCAATACGTTAACTGCATCTTCCTTCTCCATGTACTGGAAGGGAAATTAAAAGAAGAGGAGAAATTAAAGAAGTTAAAAGCTTCTTGCTAAAACAAGTGTAGACAAATCTGTTCCTTCCCTTTTAAAACAAGAAACATAGGCCATATATTAACAATGCTAAATTAACACCGGGGCATAAAAATATTCTGAATGTTCAGATTCAGCATTGCAGATAGATTTCTTTTTTTTAAAAGAGAAAACCCAAACAAGCAAACAAACAAACAAACCAACCAACTTGTGACATTTTGCTTCTGTATTGATTGTCACATTTAGTTTCAAAATAACTATTTCTTTGTATCACACTAAAGACAGAGGAAACACAATTTTCACACAGTGCTTAGCTTTGAACTCAGCATATTGTCTCAGCTTCTCAGCTTGCTATTTCAAACCACACTGGCTTGTCAGACTATCAGGACAAGTATTTTAGTACTTACAGATGATTCCCTAAAGGTACAAGACCCTGCAACTCCAAAAATCGTGCATTTAACCTCCCACATTCCAATCTGGTATCCTCTCTATGCAAAGCTAGGGAATTGTCACCTGTAAGAATGCTTAAGGCTTTCAAAGTCACCACTTCATCTGGCATGATGAAGATGACTATGTCAAAGCCTCTGTAAAGCAAAAAGAAACTTGAAGCACTCACTAACTGGAAAGATGTGAACAAATACTCCTCCTACAACAGCGTGTATGGTTTGAACATTTGAAATAGTTCTACACATGGGCAGGAAATGGTATAGTGCATTTTCTCCCAGAAAAAGATACACCTCATCTTTTTTTATTGTATTTGAGGTGTCTTTATTAGATCCATCAGGGGATGAGCAGGTGGGGTTTTTCCATTTGATAGAAAGGAATGAAAAAAAAGCAACCCCCAAACCTCACACTCACCTCAGAGAAATAGAACAGGGCTGATTCACAGAAAAGTATGTCAGACAGATAAACAGTCCCACTGGTCAGCACCTCAATCTGGTATTTACAGAAATGATGACTTCGCAAAAATTCACTAAAGTGCCTGCACAAAGATAAAATAACAAGTAGTTATTAAGGATCAACGGCATTCAAGCCACCTTATCAACTAATTAGTTCCTGCCCCAGAAGTCAGGTAAAAGCAAAGCAAGCAAGAAACAGTGATGGTTTACAGATGACACAAGGAAGACAGAAAACCTGCAGTAACAGCATGCACATACACAGCTGCAGCAGGTGATCAGAAGATGGATTTGGAGGAAGAGATCTGAGCAGTTTCAAGGAAGTGACCATACAGTTACACCTCCAGAGACACCTTTACCAGAACCACCTTTTGCATAAGAACGACAGACACGAGAAGCCAAACTATTCAATCAACTTACTCTTGTTCCATTGCATTAAACACTATTGACTGTGCTGTAACAAAACAGTTTGGATCCACTTGTCCATCTTCCCCACAAATCTTTGCTGGAAAGAAAGACCAGGTTAATTTTAACCGTGGGTTTGGCTGAGTGAGCTGAAAGACATGAGTAATGACTAGTTAAATGAAAGCCTGCACAAAAAGAGCTTTTAAAATACTGCAGGTAGCTGAAGGATAATGTTACAGCTACAGTATTTGATTGAGACTCAAATGTGGATTCCCTCCAGAGCCACCAGGAATTCTTTCACTAATCTCAGCGAAGTCTCTGAAAGTTCTTTTGGGGATACTGCACAGCACTACTGAAAGGTCAGATCCACTGGTACTTGTAATGTCATCTACTGTATTTTTACATCTGACTTCAGAATTCATGAAAATAAAAAGAAATGAGTATGTGTAATACATTTTTATGGGAGGAAAGAGGAGGAAGCTCTGAAATGAGTAGGCAGTACATTCTCTTACCAACTATATCATTTCTCATTGCTTCTGTAATAGGTATTGGTTTAGCAGCATCTGGAGAAATATATTTGGTAAAAGTACTAACTGCATCCCGTTCTATACCTGCAAGGAAGAAATACAGAATCAACCTCCAAAGTCCTTGGCACAGGTTTAAATCAAGGAGTTGCAAACAAACATCTGCTCTTCAGAAAAGCAAGTATCTAGCTATTGGTGACGTTTCCTCCCCACGAAGATTTCATCCCACTATGTGATACTCCACTATCAACAAGCTACACTGACTGCACCATCTCCAGCCAGTGCAGGGACTGACTAGCGAGATGGAATAAAGCAACGTAGCTCTGACATCCCTACCACCAGACAGCCAGCACCCTCCTTCTCAGCATCACGCCTGTCCCAGAAGTAACACCCTTCTAGCAAGGACTGCAGGGAAGTTCCCAATTTGTAGTTCTCATCATAGAGAATATAAACCACTTGCATTATATAGGAGTTAAAAGGAAAAACAAAGTCTTAAAATGAGATGCTTCAGAACAAGGGGTATGCTTTACAGGTCACCTGTTGAGAGCTGGGACACTGATCAGGAAGAGAAAAAAAATTATACTCCAGACTTCCCCGATTTCTCAAAACAGACCCGGTACTTTCAAATTCTTTCTAGAAGTCAGAAAGCAGAGGTGGTTTTTGTGACAAAAATATCGTTGTGTTTAAGCTGCTTTGGGGCTGAAATTGTATTGTGGAGATGCACGATAAAGACAAACAGCGAGAGAAAGGGATGCAACACAAGGAAACAGTTGGGCAAACAAAAGCAACCAGTATGAAGAAAGGAGTATTTCCTTTTTGTCTGTAGACTTGCACAAATGCGGGAGGACTGAATAGATGCAAAGCAGAGAAAAGGTTATTGGGCACATAACTTACTACCAAAGGTAAATATTTTAATTACATTCTTACTTCCAGTAGCCTCTGCAGAGGTGGAATCCAAATGAAAAGAAATCAGGGACAATGGGAAGAACTCTATCAAATAAATCCGAGAACAAAACCAGTACATTCCACACAAAAACCTCTGCAAGTCTCTTGTAACCATTACTTATGTAGTTTTACATGATTCAGGCTCTTTACCTTCCATGGAAGGTTAATTATCAATTCTCAGCCCCATCATCCAAATTTTCTGGAACTCCTTTAAGTTGGGATGGCGGAGGGAAGAACGGGACATTGCAATGTTCATCTTAATTTCTTAAAATTACATGTGTAAGAACAGACGTGACCTACACTTTAGAGTACATAATGATTTTGAAGTCTCTTCAGCAGCACATTTATTTTTAGGCAACCGGTCAAACAATACACAGCCCAAACTGGCCGTTAGTTTATACATCAAGTTCACATCACCCGGACACAATATTATCTTCTTCCTCACAACGTCACACCCTACTTGCTCAGGGCACGTGCGAACAGCGACAGCTCCCTGTACAACGCCAGCTGGATTGCTCCCCATCTCCCCACCTTTCTAAAGAAAGGGAACACTTTGGGCACTTACTTTTCATGAGTTTTCCTGACAAGTCTTTTAGTGCAGAGGAGGGGCTGTTTCTATTTGATACTGTAAGCTTGGAAGATTCTTGCTGATCAGCTGAAGGGGTCCCCGTCTCAGATTTTCTTAGACAGAGAACACTGGTATTATCACTCTCCTGGCCCGAGAGCACGTGGTTCTGGCTGTTACTAGTTCTGCTGTCCTTGTCCGAAGCCACTGGCTTGGTCCTGAGCAGGCAGACCATGCTAGAACCCTCCAGTCTCTCCTCGAGCAATCCACTTGGAGAAGATGATGCAATTTCCTGCTGTTTTGAGGGCGACACAGGCTCTGCCAACGAACTCTGCTTAACTGTGTTCAGGCTATGTGCTCTTATACGGGACCACGTTGTGGAGTGGAAGCTTTCAGCCTCTAACCAAAACTTAACCAAGTGTTCCATTCTGCGCAGTTCCATAAACTGGATAAAATACGGAAGGGCTACATTGTCCTGCAGGACTTGTTCAAGGGTCTTTGAAAGGCTTGATTTGGTCTCTTGAGCCTGGTAATTCAGACACGATCTGCCTAAAGAAAAGAAATAACAGGAATGACTCCATATTGTACTGCAGATGTGGGTATTTGACAAAAGTGTCCTGCAATAACTGGTGAAGAGATGGTTGCAATATTAATTGTGTTACACAAAGAAAAGGAACATCTTTCCCCAGACAAATGTAAGCCCCCATGCAAAACCCTTTGATGGTAACACAGATGTCACCGTAACACCAGTTAAAATTTTCAATTACCTCATCTCCTTGCCTGAAAACCAAAGGATGGCGAGTGTACCAGTAATACACAAAGAATAAAAAGAAACACTGACATTATTTCACAGCTGAGGTAGCCTTACCTAAGTCTCCAAAGTGAGCAGCTTCCATGTGACTTGGCTGCTTCTTAAGGGCAGCTGTCCGACTGCTAGAGAAGGAGTCCATGTTGGCAGAGATAGCATTGATAGCCACATGGCTTGGTCCTGCAGCCTCCAGCAAGGCATGATTTCTAGTGCTTCTTTGAGGGGAATGTACTGGTACTGGAGCTGGAATCAAGACAGGAATGATTACAAGACAAGGATCCCAAGACCTCTTTGAAGCAGCAGCCAATGCAAAGCACCCTAAGATACTCCAGAGAGTTTGCAAGAGTCACTTTTACCAAAAATCTTATTGTACCACGGGTGTATTGACACCATGTGTGTCATCTGTGATCAAAGGTCTGATAAGGACCACAGAACTAAAGAAGTTTACTATAGCAAGAACAAACTCACTTCCAACAGATGAGTGGTACACACCCACCAGTATTTTCCTTACACTTGGCATCTGTGATTAGCCGAGTTTACAGGTGGAATATTATGCTAGTCTTCCGGCTTCCTTGATAACTGCTATCAGAACAGCTTAATATCTTGCCAACAATTTAGTTGAGTTGCAATGCTCTTGCTGATCCATTTCCCTACCTTATGAAGGCTAAAACATGCTACAAGATTCTGTACTATGAAGCTATCTGTGACTTTTAACAAGAATATTTTTCCAAAAATCTTTTCTTTGCTTCTATTTGGTCTTAAGAGGGAAGGAAAAAAAATATAGAAAAGAAAAAAGGAAAAGCAATAAGGAAATCTCTCTGATAAAACCCAGGTTAAGCCTTACCCTGCTCTAGCTGTTTCAGAACAGGGCTGGCTATTAAAGAAATTAGCTATAAAGAGAACAAAGAACTTCCTCATACAAAACTCTACCAGTGAAAAAGCATCAACTAATTGTTAATTGATGACAAAGCTGAAAAAACAAAACATGCTCACAGCAGTTTCAAAAGCTCTCAGGAAACTGCATTTGATGAGGATGTCATGCAAGGACATCTTACACCTCTGACTCAAAAATAAAGCAAGTCAGATGACACCTTATCTCAGCACACTACCTCCTAACGATGTGTCTCACTGAGGCGTCAAGCAACTTGGTTTCGATGACTTGTGCTGAGTAACTTTATTTTTATTCACAACTTTATGACACACGATGACAGAAATTGACAGTTTTGAACTTGCATGTCATGATAACAAATATCTCGGGAGTAACAGTACAGGAGATTTAAAGTGTTTAAGTTATTGCCAAGTGGTTCTCCATCTGCAGTGTTTGGTTCCAAGACACCATTTCCTGCCTCTTACAAAGCCTTTGGGTGTTTAATACCAGCAATAATGGAAAAAAACCCCACATTTTTGTGAGGCCAGTGCATGGCAGCCAGTTGGCTGATGGCAGTAACTGGGGAAAACCTGGTGGACTCCTATAGAACCAGAGCCACACTCCTCATAACGGTTTAGGCTTTTGCAATTAAGATTCAAATTCAATTCTGTATTGTGAATATTTGAGGAAAAACTGTTATACTTCATCTAAGGATCTCTTCCAAAACCTCCAGATAGCACTACATCCCTAACCTAACATCATACAGAGCATGGGGTCCTGCTGGCCAAACTGGAAAGATGCTCTCCGTCTGCAGTAGCTCACGACATGCAATACAATAAATTTCCACATGTATTTTTATTTACAGGGTCACCACACTGCAGCCTTCTCCTGGGAAACTCTTCCAGCTAGTCATGGGAAGCTGCAGCCACACTGAAATCACGGGGTGTGCTATTACATGGATGCAACTGACTGTTTCCTAGATTTGATTTGAAAGGCAGATCACCAAGGAGGAAACATGCCTTTAATTTTCTCTTGCTATCCAGATAACACATTAACAAGTACAGAAACGGGATTTTGTCTGAGGGTATAAAAGTAACAGATCAGATTCACACAGATTACCTCATCTCCTTTTAGCACTGCAATAAAAGCTGACAGGATAAATAATCTTGTTTTCCCGCTGTTTATAAACTCCCTTCCCATCAAGACCTTTCCCCCCCCCTCTCCTAACAGACTTCGCAGCAATATTTCCATATCACACAGAGCAGCGTCAGAACCGCTCCTCACTCTGACCAAGATTCAGATCTTCAGTCTCAGGAGCCACATCAGTCAAAGTTCCACCAGACACTGGCAGCCTCTTGTGAAAACGTGACATGGTTAAGCTGCATTTTCAAACCTGCGAAGTACAACCGTATGGCTACAAGAAACTTCAGAAGCCAATTTGTTGTCGATAAGGAACGGCCACTCTTTGCAGGGTGACTGAAATGCACGATTGCTTTGAATTAAGCTCACCTCTGACATAACTGAATAACCTTCTGTACTTACAGATTCAGCAAGATGCCCGGGAAAGATTAGTTACTATAAATACTCAGAAACAGAATTAAGTTTTGGGCTTTAGTTTTAATGCACAGGTCACATCTGCGCTCGGTCCTAAGGAAATCATCCCACTGGTTAAAATAAAAATGGCAGATGATATTAGATACCTGAATTTATAGACAAAAGTATTGATCTTACTTTTAATTGCTTTCACATCTGTGGTCTTTTCTTGTTCTTTGCCTTTCACTGTAAAATACAAAGGAAAATGTTAATGCTATTTTGGGTGACCAATGGCATTTACCAGAGAACGCACACAAAATCCCCAGCTTCAGCAAGTGGCAGAGGTAAAATATCATCCTCTTAAAACTGGGCTCTCTTACTCAAGTCTGCACATTGAGTAACTGACAGAGGCTTACAAAGCTTCTGTGCTGCTTTATTTTCAGAAGGAAAACTTACAATCTATGAATTAAGTTTAAAGAAAACCTAGTATGTTAAAATTAACACTGAGAAGGACACTCGCTGTCTGTGTGACTAAAGCAAGGCTACATTCAAGGCTTGAATAAACAGCATTAACTGGAAGGAATGGGATAGATGGGTTCTGAGTGCAGGGAGACAGCAGGTGCTCTCCGAACCAGAAATGGCACATCTAAAACCAACACCTCCCTAGTACTACACAAGGGCAGGGCACCACACACAGCCGGAGGGGTGCACATGGAACCAGCTCCACGAAGCCAGAGCCAGCCCAGGACTCCTCTGTCAAGATGGATACCACAGAAATGTTCTGGAAACACCCTGCAAATAGTTAATTCTCTCCCAAACAATATTGCCTAACTATCATCAAATCTGTGGTGAGAAACTGATGGGAAGATAATAGTTAAAAAGCAAGTTGCGATGGAAAAGCCTTTCTTCTTTAAAATGACTTTTTAAAGGAAGTTCCTAGAGGAAGCGAATGAGAAGATCAGCTTGAAGCAAAAATAAAGGAACTGAGGGAGTATATAAACAGGATGGCATGAGGAACAAATTAAGTGGGGATATTGAAGAACATGATCCACTAGAGAAACCTTCCCCGGCTGCTCCAGGCTGGCATTATTACTACAAATAGGTCATCTTTGAACACCGATCGTGGAGCCCTTCCAACCCTAACCACAAATCATAACCTGGCACAATCATGTATTTACATCACAAAACACAATCAGATTACAAATAAAAAACCAATCTCAAAACCCAACCACCTTTCCTACCCTGACCCAAGTATTTTAAATATTTTAAAGGGAAACTTGAGTCTCTGGTTACATAATTGTCCCGGACGGCGGCGGCTGCAGCGCTGCCGTGCTGCCAGCCCTCGCTGCAAGAAGCAGAGCGCTGCAGGGCTACGAATTGGCAACTCAGCGTTTAAAACCTCGGCGAGCACGTTCACTCCCTGACAGAGAGGTTTAAGCCTCTGTTAAAAGAGATGGATTCTTTTCAACCTGAACTCTCGCAGGCAGATGCAGCTGTAAACAGGGAGAATAACCGGCTTTTACATAACCGGGGGCGTGCTGACATGCAGGAGGAAAACCACAGAAAAGAATCCGCACGCCTGAAGTGACACCGAGGTACAACGGGGACGAAGCAACCTCTGTACACTATCAGGAGCCTTTATCGTTCCAAATATTCCAACAGTTGTTTCATTAAGACGATTCCTAACGATCACTACTCCCGAGGTGCGGCAGAATTGTCCTCCAGAAGCCTATTTTCAGTTTAAATACAACCTTTCCTTCTGACCAACAGGCCGGTTCCTCTGGCTCATTACCAACTTACTGCTGGTAACACAAACTCCTAGTTCATGTTCCCGACCTCTTTATGCTCAGGCTGCTTTTGTCACCATCAGCTCCAAGAAGAACAAAATTAAGAGGTAAGAGCAGAGGACAAAAGAAAACTCCTATACGTGACAAAACCAAATTGTAGAGATTGAAGTTTCACTACAGGACTTTACTCTCACTTTCCTCAAAAACAATCAGATGTCGCTGGGTGTCTGTGTGAAGCCAGAGCGGTAACTGGTACATCACAGCCAAGGACTGAGTTTCTGAGAATTTCCACTAACAAACCCCATTCGCAAAGGGCTAACACATCAAAACAATGCAAGCCAGCCACGTGACTCTGCAGTTTGAATTCAGATCTTGAAACACAGAAGAATGAACAAATTTGAAGTGTTTCCATGTGCAGGTGTACAAATAACAACGTAAAGGTCCAGAAATCAGACATCAGGGCTGTCTACGCTATTCCCAAGATGTCCCTAGAGCATGAGCACACAGTCTGGCTGTTTCAATGATAAATTTCATAATCTGCCCTCAAGCACCCAGCCCTGGTTCAACTGTTAAGAGTTTAATTTCTCCACCCTCCGTCTTCTAGGCATTTATTTTAAAGCCCATGCTAAAAAAAAAAAAAAAATCAGTCTTAGTTTTGATTTTTCTGCTTGTTTGTAGTTTTATGAGCATTGCTATGATTTAGTTTAACATTGGTTTAATTTTTACCCAAACAGCTCAAGAATGCTGATGCTTTTCCACGTTTTTGGGGTGTGTGTGTCTAGTCTACAGAGTTTTATCTAAGCCTTGATTTGCTGGTTTTCTTCTGTAGGTTAAGATTTTTCTCTAAAAGTCAATATCTAAAATGCAATACACAAAACAATACTATTCTGATGTACAACCCAGATGAAGATTTATTTCTTTCCTGTCCTTAACAAGCACTTCTCCTGGGCATTTAGCTCTGACCAAAGATCCTTTAACCAAAGCAACACAAACAGATACTCAATTCGATGTTCCTTTACTTTCTCCCTGCCAAAGCTGGCATTCTTCCGACGCTTAAACATCCGGGTGGAAATTAGCTCCACAGTTTTCTTCACCAGCAAAGAAGCTGAAGCTATTTCTGAGCAGTTTATAAGCACTATGAAAGTTTTATTCTGCAGCTCAATATTAGCATGTAAATGCTTCAAAAAGGATTACGGCACTTGCAAAACCTTCAGTGGGCTTCAAGAGCTTTCTAAACAACTAATATGAACAGAAGCACAAACACATTTCTGCCAGGACTGGTGCACCAACCTCCACGGAGAATGCCATTTTCGTGCCGCTACTCTGGCTGAGCAAACTTACAACAGGACACACCCACTGAGAGCAAAAGCATCATCTCGGGTAATACGCTCGCTCTTTCTTAGAGCTTACAGCCTTGCCTCCGAAGATGTATGATTTGGGCTTTAGTAAACAGAAATGCTTCAGGAGAGCGTTGGAGCAGCCACTGCTGGGAGAGCAATGGTCCTGCCGCTTGAACTACGGCATTAGGAGGTTACAGTCCCAAGAGACCCTTCCTGAAAGGTCCCGCTTCCAACAAAAACCACTCAAAGCTCACGCCGTGCAGATTGAAAGAGCACTACATCACATTTCACAACAGGCTGCAGCACAAGTGCCTTAAAAACATCTCACATTCAAAAAACACTTAAATGACTTCCATTTGTGCTGCAGGAATATTATAAATATTTAAAGAGTCCTAAATTTCAAACCTTAGCTTGTCCTCCACAACATCAACAAAATTATTACTGAACAAATTGTCAATGACTTCTTTGGCTTTTATGAGGAACTCAGGGGGATGAGGGCCTTTTTCAGGGAGGGTTTTTAGCTACTGCTGTAACCTCCACAGCCTACGGCTGTTCACAAACCCGTGCACATCAGTACGGTGAAGAACAAATTCTCTACAGTTAAAGAGGCTCAAGAACTGCATTAGATGTGGAACATTTTACACCGAACTGCCCGAGTCTCCCGTCTCAGGAGTGCTAACTACACACAGAGAGTGCAAAGCCCGGTGCGAGCGCTGCAGCCACAGCCGCTCCCACAGCCGCTGCAGCCCGGGGAGGACAGAGGCTGCAGCCCGGGGAGGACAGAGGCTGCAGCCCGGGGAGGACAGAGGCTGCAGC
>JANHFX010003935.1:0-18808 GCA_027560015.1 Chloroceryle amazona
GGTGGCCCAACACCACCCGTCCCCCCCTGCCAGCCCTCTCTGGGTTCACTGTGGGGTTGGGGTTTTCTGTTGGCTTTTTTTGTCTTCTACTTTTTTTTTAATTTTTTTAAGTTTTTTCCTTTTTTTTTTTTTGCAAAGCATCAGGAAAGCCTCGGCAAACGGGAGCCCGCAGCCACCTCGGCATCTCCCCTCCCAGCTTGCAGCTCTCTGCCTGGCACAGCCCCTCTCTGGCTCAGCTGGGACTTCGCTAAGGATCTCGCTTTCATGGGCAAATACAGCTTCACCTGCCCTCCAAATCCCTCTCTGCTCCTTCCTTCCCAGCCCTCCCAGCTGAGCTATGTTAATCAGGTGGGGGACACAAGGTAACATTGAAGTAATTCAGCCAATTAGGCCCTGAATTGTTTGCATCCAACAGCATTTTGTATTTCTGCAAATGTGTGAAATGCAAAATGTGCCCTGCAGCAAAAACGACAGCAGCCATGTACTGGCGGCATGTCAACAGATCCTCGGAACGGCTGACGGCTGATACTGATGCATACATATGTTTGGGAGAGTGTGGACTTTTTTATGTCTGCGCTTCTCCGGCGAGAGGAGCCGGAGCTGGGGGTCTTGGTGGCAGATGGGCAGGGGTAACAGGGATTGGCTAATCCCAAATCTGCATTCGCTTCTTCACGTAGCAACTGGGGAAAGATGGAGCCAGCTGTCAAATGGAAGACTTTCATGGTCCCCTGCACACAACAGCTGCACAGGCCCTGCCTGCTTGGTTCTAAATTATTAAACATCTTTTTAGTTTGTTCCAGCTGCAGGCATCAGTGTGTTTATGCAGCCTTTGTGCATTTTACATATGATTCCTTCTCCCCTCCTCTCATCAAAATGCTGTTTGTAAAAGTCATTATCCCATCTGTGCCCCAGTTTGGCCAAACAGCCTAAGACAAATCCGATGCTATTCTCCTTCCAGGACAATTTGGGAGTTGAAGATGATTGCAGTGACTTGAGACTTTAGGGGTTTGGTGCTTTTGCTTGCTTTCACTCCACCACCTGTAAGTGGTGGTGTCATCTCAGCAGCTTAAGGGTACGCACATGTAATAAGGATCTTTGCAAGTAAGATTTTATCCTTGGAAACATGGCTTTAGAAAAAAAAAATAAAATAATAATAATAAAAAAAAAAACACCACAAACCTGCACCTATCTGTCTATAAGGATTTTTCTGAGCATTTTCATTGGGGAGGGGTGATGGGAGAACCTGCTTTAAATAATCTCTCACTGGCAGCTAGCTTCCCTGAAGATTTCAGCAACAATAATACTGTTATTATTTTCAGGAGACATGAATATTCACAGACTAGGTATAAACCTACCCTGCTTAAATGGGATAGCTCTGCAAGAAAGCCAGTGACTCCTAACTCCTGGACTACAGCTAAAAATGTCTGTGAAGTAATAATGTAATAAACACGCCACTGGCAGTACAAAACATGACCTGATGTATTAATTATATTCCAGAACAAAAAATGGCTTGTTTGAAACGACTGCTTCCTGCAGGATATTCTGGTTACAGCCAGATTCCTGCACAAAGCAGGTCCCGCTCCCTCCCGTGATGAACGAAGCCCTCACCAGCACCAGGAGCTTTGCTGCAGACGTTTATTAACCCTTTTGTCCTGTGTGGGGTTCATTTTGAAGCTCTGAACTTGGCACACAGGTTTCTGATATATATATGGGGGAGTGTGGGGGGGGTGTATTTATTTATTTATTTCTCAAAACTCCCTTGTCAGCTTTTGCTGGCTGCCCCCCAGAGCCATCCTTGGCTGGGAAGAGGAGCAAGGGTCTGAGCAGCTGCTGCCAGGGCTTGGCTGGCTCCACCAGCACGGGGACGGAGGAGGTGGAGGTGGTCCCCTGATGCCACTGTATCTGAGGACCCACCTGAGACCAGGGCAGGATCTAGCCCCCTCTGCCTCCTACCCTCTCCCAGGCTTGGGCTGGACTCCAGCACTGGAGAGACCTTGTCTCAGAAAGGCCACTGCCTCAATCAGCATTTGAATGACATTCCTAACCTTTTCCTTAAGTTCATTAATCCCTTTGTGTTTTCCAGCTCTAAGACCCTAAGTCAGGATATCATGTAAGCATAAATTTGAAGTTTATGATAGGATTTATGTTTAAATAAGAGCATCTGTTTAAATACCTTATGAATCAAGGCTCTGGACTGAATTTACGGTCATCTGCGTGGGGAGAGATTGGGGAGGCTTTAAAAAACAGCGGACAAAATCGATTCCAACCCACAAATCTTGGATTTTTGGAGGAGAGCACTTCTGTTTGGAGAGCCCTCTCTAGAAACGCTTGGTAATTGACCTGATGCTCTGCGGTCAGCAAGGTACATAGTTGTGGGAAGTGATTGAAACCCTACTGGAGATATTTCCATAAATATCTTGACAGCCTTGGGCCTGCGGCAGCATGGCAAAAACAGTGCCAAGCACCATCACCTGAGCCTGCCTGGGAAGAGGTGGCCATCCCCCAGGCCTAACCAGCATTTACAGCTTCCTTTGAGGAGTTCGATGGGATGTAAAACCCTCCCAGCAAAACTCCTGCCCTTGAAATACCTCCACTTCACCTCAACTTGGATGAGCTCCAGGGTAGACCAAGCAGCACAACACTGATCTGACATTCTTTTAGTTAAAAAATGGCACAAATCTGTCCATGACCTCTTGGAATTCCTTGGGAGGACTCCCTGACTAGCATCAGAAGAGATTATTCCTGTTTAAAAACACTTTTTTAACCATACAAAAGAAAAAGTGCCTGCTAGCGAAGTCTGCTTTTGGAAGAACAGAAACATCTTAGGGATAAATAGGGGGGTCCAAGAGGCCAGTCTCGTTACAAGCCAGGTTTGTGTGTGCCATGCACATCTCGTGCACCAGGAACTGGTGAACTTCACACGCTGCTTGTACCAGATTCTCTTCGGCTGTAAAATATCACGTGCATGTAGCAGAGTACATTCGGAAATGCCTTAATGAAGCACTAAGCATTTATTGAACTTCACTTACTTTAACTGCAGCTGGTAAAAGGTTTCCTTTATTGTCCAGCCCCAGAGGACGGTGGTGAAACCAAAATTTCCATGAATGTAAATTCCAGCTTCAGCTAATTTTGATGACAATGACTTCTCTTCTTTATGAGGTGCATAATGAGCCGGACCACAGTCTCGCCAAAAGCCATGACAAGCTCCAAGCATGCCCCAGTGGCTATCAGTGCTTTCTGTACCCAAGGTTTAAACAGAGACTGCCTCCAGCCACTGTACATGAAGAACCCAGCCCGGCGATAGACAAATGACTCTTTTGTTTTACATTCTTTTTTAATTAGCCTCTTTTTAATGACCTGAGTTAATAAGTGTCAAAAGGTGCAAAACACAGCATGACTTCATTTTTAAAAGAGCGCAATCGCCTTTAATCTCATAAGTAAAGCAAGTGCCCTCTTTAAATATCAGCTTCAAATCCAGATATTGTATCGTAGGGTATAACAATTTGCTGTGGAGGGTGAATTCCCCTTCTCCCTCTCTGACAGCTCAAGCCCAACTGTACAAACCTGCCTGGTGATGACCATACTCTCTGTTTTACCAGCACCTCTCTGAATTTACATGCTATTTCAACTCCAGATTGCTGAAGTATGCATTAAAAAAATATTTGAAAGCTTATCTGTTTCCTCAAGCTCCCACATCAAGACTGAGACCTAGAGACAAAATTATTTTGAGAGGAGAAAAACCATCAACTGCAACTAAAAAGGAATAAAGGATCCTGCTGAGAGCAGTAGGATTCCTTTTTTAATTTGCCATGAATTTAGAAATAAAGCTGTTTTACTTTTTACACGGCTATGTTTTCCCATGGGTGGCTCATCCCAAAGAAGTGGACAAAAACCCTCCAGGTGCCACATTCCTCCTGTTTTCCCAGAAATCTCCCCTCTGCCCTTCCTCCTAAGTAATTCTGTCTCCTCCAACTTGTTATTTTAAAAAGACATTCAAACACAAAGATGAAGTAGAGCTTTGCCAACAAAAGGTAGCAAAAGCTGCATATTAGTGGTGATTTTTTTATTTTATTATTATTATTTTTTGTTTTGTTTTGTATTTGACACAGAATGCACTTGGATGGACCGAGGTTTTGCTGTGCAGGATGCTGCTCACCCCCCAGCAAGCAGATGTGCCACAATTTGACATTGTAGCTTGAGAAAAATATTCTCTCCTTACCCCCCAACCAACCATTCCAGGAGATCCAGGGTACCACAGTGAAGTGAGCGTAGTGGTGGCATGGCCCCATGGGCACCAACCACTCCATCCTAGCGCAGTCCCGGGCTCGTCTCTAACGGACGTTGCCAATCACACTGCATCCTGCCAAATTATATGTTGATTTTGTAATACAGACTAATTTCCACCAGAGATTACCAAGAGCCTAGGAAATACATTTTGCAGCTCCAGCAATGGATAGGCTGTAACCCCAAAATTAAAGCCTCCAAATACGGGGGAAGCTCCAACAGGGACCTTGAACAGGGTCTGTGGCTCAGCATTGGAACCAAGGAGAGGGTTTAAATCCCCACTTCCCAGGGTGAAAACGCAGGAGACTAATTCACAGAGTCACTTGACTTCTTTATAATATTGATCTTTTCCTGCAGCTAACAAAGAGAAAATTGTCTAAATGCTACAGTACATCTAGACAGAAACACACGGATCATAAAATAACACAGACACTTTACAACAATACCAGGGCTCTCCACGGACCTGCCTCAACTTCTCCTATTCACCAAGAAATCAGAGTTTTGGTCATTTTTACCCCATATATCTCACCATGTCATGTATAGATGTACGCTGAGCTGCAATATAGAAATAGAAACATTCACAGATAATTAAAAACGTGACATGAAAGACTGAGCCTGTCTTTCCCTTTTTAAGACAATCACATTTTTTTTGCCGTAGAGCTAAATATTCCTGACTTTACTGGGCCAGGGTCATTAAGTGAGAGGGTATACTACAATAATAAAATTATCAACAGAGCTTTTGACAAGCAGTCATGTGCTTGTAAATGAAATTTATTTAGGTGCCACTCAAAACATAGTAATTAAGAGGTACAGAATGTATTACCAGATGGTTCCTGTTTAGTATCTATTTCCTTTAAAGAACAAGGTGATTAGGGAGAGCACTAACTTGTAACTGAGCACCAAACACCCCACAGGCCTGATCCAGCGCCTGTTGGAGTCAATTAAAAACTCCACTTGACTTTCACGCCAGGAAAATCAGGTCCACTAACTATTTATTTCCACAAATACAATGGCTGGTTGGTTGGTTTTGTCCCTGTGAAACTTTCTTGCATTTTGGGAAGTAACTAGCACATCTATCCATGAGGTGACGTTGGCTGTTCAGAACTGTGACATATTTATCAGTCTTAAATACACCTAATTTAGACCTTTAATCACTCTCCTACATTGAAATCATTAAAAGGTAGCACTAAGCACTAGAAAGGACCTTTCAGTTTCAAGCACAACACAGAAGTGTAGATATCCCCTTGAACATCAGTGATTCAGGGAAAAGAGACCTTTTTATAGAGATGAAATAAACTCCATCAGCCAAAGTGAGACTTTGTTGTCCTGTTCTTTTCTACCCTTTTGCACATAATCTCCATTAATCATTATTTAGGTCTATGATGTCACAAATATCCTGATTTTTAATTCACAGTACTGGGATTTCCAAAGGGATATGAAATACTTTTGGAGACAAAAAATGCCAAGCATGCACTGGGAAAACATCTTTAAACAGAAAATGTGTTCCAAAGGAAAATGGAAAACCTTTTCAGCAGAACAATTGTATTTCAGTTAACCAGAGCAGGTCACTCAGCCCTTGCTTGTCTGAGCAATCCCACTGAAGCCCTTGGCACTTCCCATATAAACCCAAGCTGAACATTCAGTGCAAAACCAAGCTCAGCCTTGCAAGGGGTTTATGAAACCCATCAGCCCCATCCATAACTCCAGTCATGCAAATAGCGCTGCCCTTACTTCAGTGGAACCACTGAGATGTTTGAAGTTAAGCAGATATTTGAACACATCACACCACCAGCCCCTGCACTTTCCTAATGGAGCCAGCATGTTTTCCTCTGGTTTCAAAGAGAGTGGTATCAGAGAGACATCCTCAAAGTTCTGTCTTCTGCCATCTCTGCAGATGCCTGCGTGGGAGCACATTCACTCACAGCAGATTTCTACAGCTGGTAGCATGACTTCTGTGCAATCTACATTTACTGACTTAGTTTTGCTCAGAACGTCACCCTTAAAAGTTAAATGTTGGCATAAGGATTGGAAGTTTCCTCCCATACGCAATGACTCCGAAGATGTAGCAGATGCACCGTGCCTGGAAACATTCCAGGTGAGTTTGGATGGAGCTCTGAGCACCCTGCTCTGGTTGCAAATGTCCCTGCTCAGTGCAGGGGGTTGGACCAGATGACCTTGAAAGTCCCTTCCCACCCAAACCAGTCTGGGATTCTATGATTCTTATTGGTTATATTGGTTGCTCCTCCTGCACACCCACACCCTTGTGGGCAGCTGAGTGTTGCTGCATCCTGGCACCCACAATAGAGGTCCCTGGTACCCTTC
The DNA here is from genome assembly GCA_027560015.1 of Chloroceryle amazona. NCBI lineage: Eukaryota > Metazoa > Chordata > Aves > Coraciiformes > Cerylidae > Chloroceryle > Chloroceryle amazona. Next base: position 6,607 of record JANHFX010003935.1, read on the forward strand.
AGCCACACACAGCACATGATTTATTTATTTTACTGCATAGAGAATAAAAAATCATATCATTCTAAAATGGTTTGAATTGGAAGAGAACCTTAAAGATCATCTCATTCCAACCCCCCCCCGCCCTGGGCAGGGACACCTCCCACTAGAGCAGGTTGCTCAAAGCTCTGCCCAACTTGGTCTTGAACACATCCAGTGATGGAGCATCCACAGCTTCCCTGTACAGCCTGTTCCAGATGAAGGTGATTCTGTAAAGTACAAGTAATGAAAAATTATATAGGTGCATTTGTATATAGAGAGGCAACCTGCAGTCTTAATTACTTCAATCCCTGAACTAGGTCATGCAGAACCCATCTTTTATTTCTATACATTCACTTAAACTTAGATAAAATACAGCAGGTTTTGGAGAATGTGTCCTGTGCAGTGTTTTAAGTCCCAGCAATTTTCAATTAGTTGTCCTCATTCCATCAAACTAAATTTAGTCCAGGCATATCATTTGTGAGTTGTAAACTTTCTTCTTTTTCATCAAATGAACCGCATCACATAATAATGTCTTTTTTCTTTTAGAGAAACAGAAATGTCCTAGGAATTTAAATTTTCGAAAGGCAGTTTTGATCTAGAGTAGATTCCCTATTTATTTGTCAGAATATTACCAGGAGTCCTGCTCCGTAGCATACATAGAAACAGCAGAATTGTATCATACAGCACATACGTCAGGATGAGTTAGCAAACCACCCACGGGGTGAACCACAACCAAATATCTGGTATATTTAGGGATCAATTTTACCAGCCCACTATCATACCAGCCTGTATTTGTAATTAACTAAAGCCAATAACGTGGATAGCTTTCGACACTTTCCCCGTATCGAACAGGAAGCCCGGGATTGCTTTTCTTCACATCAAACAACACCAAGAGCACTGAAAACAGGTTTTTCTTAAGCTGCGCAAACTTTAATTTCAAACCAAAGGACCCTCTCTGTATTCGAAGCAGTTTGTTTTTTTTTTTCCTCCCCCTCTGACACATTTTAATGACAATAATTTTGTAAATTGTCAATACATAATCATATCATCTCGTGCCTGCTTTTCAATCGCCACCTCCAGCTTGCATTAATTAAACAGCCTGCCCGACCCCGGATCATCTTCGTAAACAAACAAAGTGAGATTTTTCCGAAGGCGCGGTGTGAACTCTTTTCTGGAAATCAGTTATTAAGCTGCAGGTTTCTGTTTCATTTGCCTGCCTTTCACTTTAAAGCAAGCAGCAGCCACTGAGAACACAATAATGAAAGAGGTCATGGAGCACCAGTTGTGCATGAAAGATGCGAAAATTTACTGCAAATGAGACAAGAGCAGTAAATTCATTTTTATTCAAATTACTGTCATCATACATTACCACTTCTCCTGTAAACATTGTGCTTCAGACAGTGTGACAGCATATTATTATTTGCGAGATTATACTATTATTAAGCTATTAACATGTCACCTCCTGCTTGAAACAATGACTCAGCTTGGTACTGCATAATAGGACAAGTTAGGGAGACAAGGCGAGGTGACAGAGAGGTTAGTTGTAAGAAGGGAGGCCATGCATAGAGTGACAGCTGGCACTTAAAGGCTAACATTTATTCAAAAGAGCCCACATAATGAGGATGCGATTCGCTTTTATTTACATACCGTACCCATCCGCTTTCCATAAACTAATTCTTTTTCTTTCTGTCCACGTGAGACGCCCCTCGGCTCCTGCAATGAGTAGACAGGAGGTATCGTTCCCTCAAGTCAGTGAGTAAAGTTCTGGGCACAGCAGATGCCCAGCATCATGAGAGAGTGACAGCCATGGCTCACACAGAGAGAAGTTGGTGAGTGAAGTTCTGCACCTGGCAGATGCCCAGTATCACACCAGGGTGATGGCCAGAGTTACACCAAGGGAAGTTGGTGAGTGAAGTTCTGGGCCCAGCAGATGCCCAGTACCACACTGGGGTGATGGGCACAGCTCACGCTGGGAGACTGACAGCATTCTCACCACATTGCCACCCTCTTGCTTACTTCCAACTGTATATTGTCCTAAAGGTTTTATCACCATGGTCCTGAGAGGCTGCTAACAACTTCAATTTCATAGAGTTATAGAATCATTAAGGTTGGAATTTACTTTCAAGATCAAGTCCAACCATCTACTAAATATTATCAGGACCACTAAATGATGTCCTGAAGTAAAAACCATGTCCTAGTTTATGGGCTTCAAAGGCCTCCAGTGTAAAGTCAGAACACACAGTTGCTGTGACATATGTATGGTTTACTGCCTCGTACCACTGCTGTCACCAATGCCAGCCCAGCAGCAGGGCTGTGCTCCTCCACCGCCCCCCACACCTCATCCTCCAGTTTATCTTGAGTTTTACAGGAGTTTGGCAACCACGTGGCTCCCTCGTGGTGTTGCTCCAGTCCTTCACACATTTAAAGCTCTTCTTTTGCAGCCCTAAATGACAAGATCAGCTACTCGATCTCGCATTCTGCTTTATTTCCCTTCCACTCAGAGTTGTCCTTCTTTCCTGACCTGTTCTTGATGAAGTTGAAACCTGTTTATGTAAATATTTCTTTTCAAGCCTTTACAGCAATCTTGGGGAGGTGTGTGTGGGGGGGAAGCATCATTTGTGAAACCAAATAAACACCAAGCTTTGTTCTAAATTAGTTGGGGAAGTGCCTCATGAAATAGAACAAACAGAGACATCAGTGAGTTACTAATGATCCCTTGTCAGGCTCATGCAGAAGCTGCAAGCGCACAAGGTTTTAAAGCCTTCGAGGTTCAGGTTCCCACATGTGGGATGCAGTGAAAGCCACAAAGCAAATGACATTTCCTAGGTGCAGGCCTTAGGAGTGTTATTTTAATACTATCCCAGGATGGAGGAAGGAAATTTTGGTGTCTTGAAGCCTCAGGCAATAGATACTGGTTTGCTAGAATCATAGAATCGCTTTGGTTTGAAGAGACTTTTTTAAGATCAAGTCCAACTGTTAACCCAGCACTGCCAGGTCACTACTAACCCATGTCCCCCAGCACCACAGCTCCATGGCTTGGAAACCCCTCCAGGAATCATGGGGACTCCACCATTGCCCTGGGCAGCCTGGATCAGTGCTTGATGACCCTTTCAGGAAAGAATTTTTTTCCTAATATTCAAACTAGACATCCCCTGGCATAACTTGAGGCAGTTTCCTCTTGTCCTATCGCATTTTCCTTGGGAATTACTTGGAGTTTTTATCCTTAAATACCTCAGTGACTTATAAATATGGATACACTATTGTCCACAAGATTTAAATTTCTTAAAATTACAAAGGTGATGATATTGGCTGAAACCCCTGCCTACATTTTAATGTCATATCTACTAACCATGAATGAAGGGTGGTGGATCTATATATCAACTCTCCCTGAAATGAGTCAACCTTCTCTTATCCTGTCTTGTACCTCTCATTCCCTGAATTCTTCTGTATCACACCAGCACTGTTGAAATCACTCCAAAACCTCTTTCTTCGGTAAAATACAAGCTCAAACCCTGCCCCTGTTATTGCAGAACATCTTGTGAGGTGCCCTCCCAGAGCGCAGAGCTTCAGTGGCTGAGCCCAGACGCTCCTCATCCCTGGAAATTGCACGGATTAAAGCCATAATAATGAAAACAGCATAAAATGGAAATTCAGGCAGACTGAGCTTGGTATGCCTCGCTTTTCCCTGTTTCCAGGGCGTTTCCATTAAACTGGCCTGGATGAGGCTGTTGGGGTCTTCCCATCCAGGCCCTTTCTATTGCAGACAATGTCTCCTCTAATCCCCTGTCATCAGACTCTGCTTTAAGAGCCGTTAGTGGTTTTTCACATCGTTACCCACATATGGAGTCTGCTCCACAGCCTCCCTGCTTTGATATCAGAAACCTTCTCCTAAATACCTGTAGGTGCAGGTATCTGGGGCCTGTGTGTTGTTGGAGCCAACTTTATACCAAAGCCCTTTTCCTCCCCCTCTTACTTGAGCACAATAGTCATGTAATTTAGCATCAGTAGTCTATGATTTCACCTCTCACTTCTCATAAACACGAGGCTTTCTTTTAGTAAACATGCATTTATTTGCCAACACAGTTTTCCCTTTGGTAACATCACCCTTATCCATCAGCTGGGGTTTTTTTCAGTCTGCCTTGACATGCTTTGTCTTTCTTTGCCATGGACTATCCTGAACTGTCAGGATCTCCTGACCCTGCTGGTGAAAATGTCCTCGATCCCACAGATCAGCTCTCCTGGCTCCTTTGTGGACATGTCCTGGTCAGCAATTACTGCATTTTATCACACCAGCAGGACTGGTATTGACCTGCTTGTTATTTTAGGAGAATAAAATACTCTGCAAGGTCATTCGCAGAATTCAAAATAGCCCAGCGAAGTTGGAAGCCAGAGGCTTTGTGGTGTTGCCTCGTTGCCTTTCATTATTACCCATTTTTGTTTTGAGCCATTTGCCCTTCGTGGGTACCGTCCTTGTCCACCTACCATCTCACGTTTATTAAAACAAAAAATCAGACTCAAGAACCTTTAGGCTTGACTCTTAAATTGTAATGAGACCCATGGATGGGAGCTACTTTCGATTTGCTGAATGTATACAAAATAGCACCACCTTATCGTGCTACTTGCTCCAGTAGCTAAATCAGAGCTCGGGGGACTGACTTGTGGTGTCAGTTTAAAAAAATCTTAACTATAAGAGATATGAGGACCCCTGCTTCCCATCAACATGAATGAAGTTGGACAAAAGTCAGAGTAAGAAAGAGCTTCTGTGGTTTTTAATCTGGCCAGTAATCACTGCTCTTAGGCACCGCAGCCCAGTGCACTAACAAAAGATCAGCACAGGAACCATTAAACACTGAATTTTCCCAGTGCACTGCAAATGCACATATAAACACTGAGTAACCTTAGGCTTAATCAGGGTTCAAAATGCAGTTAAGCACCTCTTAAAACACTTTTTTGTTTACGCTGCTGCAGCTTAGACTTGCATTTCCTTGCATGGTATCAGCCACGTTCGCACGCTTAATTTTTAACCAGGACTGAACAGGAGTGCAAAAATTGCTCTTAAATAGAAATAGGTGTTATTCTAAGAATACACAAAATTCACGAGGGGAAAGAAAAACCAAACCAAACCAAATCAAAACCAACTTGCAATTATAAAATCAGTACAAAAACTAAAAGTATTCTGCATTTCCCCAAGTGCAGGCATAGGTTATTTAGGCTGCAAGAGCAGTAGGATCTCGTGTCCTTCACACTCCCAGCATAAGGACTCACAGCAACGATTGTCCACACACTTAACAATACTGTGCTGCAAATGTCCAAACACAAAATATGTTTAAATCTACACAGCAATAAGAAAGAAATAATCAAATTAACGCAGGTAGCAGCTCAGGTGCAAAGAGTGTGCAGATATCGGCAGCGTGCCAACCAACAAAGGAACGGTCATTTGGGCCGTGATGACAAATATTTGATCTGATTATCAAAGAAGGAGATGGTTTGATGAGGCCAAATCGAACCAATCTCCCTTCCCTACACATGCAGAAAGCACACACAGCATTCCTTCATATACTCAAATCAATGACTATTAAGATTATTTTTTTAAAACTTATTTTATTTAATTATTTAACAAGAATACCCCCAAACCCCTCTTTTCTGTGCAAACCCAGCTACTCTCCCTCAGAGAGGTGACGGTGGAGCCGCACAAGGAGCGGCACGAGGCAGATTTTTTTCCGCTCCCTCTCTTGCCATCACACCGATCCCACTCCTCAGGACCGGGAAGCCCATTAAAAGCTGCTGAAGGGGAGTCACCAAACCCACCACCGCCTGCTCTGACGGGGGGGAATCTCATGTGTTCACCACTGATTAGACTACATTATTTCTATTATCCTATTGGGCTTCGCACCAGGAATAGAGGCACTTGCCCTTATTTGAAACTAGCAGACACCAGGAGAATTTGCTGATTGCTAATGAGAAAGCTAAGGTTTTGTTGATATCATCTGGGACGTTCTTGCTGTGGTCTGCTATTAAGATCTGGAGCTCTACATAACACACCATATTAAGCAGGCAGTGACTTTATTATGGGATCAGTATAACTTTTCATGTCTGGTGTACTCCTAAAGCCTAGGCTAAAACACCTTTTTCCAGAATATGAAACATAATATCTTGGTGCTAGCTGCATTATTTAAAAAGGGGCAATGTGGTTCATAACTTTACATTTATTGCATACTTTTAAGCCACTTGACCCATATAAATATTACTATAGAGTTGCCCTCAGTTATTAAATTCTTATTGCTTATAAAAAGGGCAGCAGGAAGTATATAATCTATAGACTAAGGTGTGTTTTTTTTTAAGGGGGAGAGGGAAGAATAAAAAAGGAGGAAGGCTGGAAACAAATGTGTTTTGATCCTGTCCATAGCCTTGAAGTTAATACATTTTCTGGCTTAAAGCAAAAGTCTGTTTATTTAAACTTCAAAAATTAGGTACTAGCATAGCAAGTAGGTCCCTACCTTCTTGAAGTCGAACTGGAAACCCCACCTCTTAAAAGAAATTGTTTGCAGAAACTTTTCAGTCTTCATTACATTCGAGGCCAGGTAAAAACGGGACCTGAGTGTTTACTGTGGTTCCCACGTGGCCCAGGCTATCCGAGAAAAAAAAAACAACAAAACAATCAAAAAACCAAACCGAAACAAAAAAAAACCCACAGAACCAAACCACTGTTTTTAGGGCTATTTTGAGATGCTTCTCGTGGGCCAGCATGGTCCAACACAACCCCTCCTCCGGGCTGCCAGCTTCTGCTCTGTTTTGCACTCTCATGCACGCTCGCACACGTGTGCCTGGCTGACAGCGAGGACAACACATTAACATAGGTAATTTTACTTCAGAGTTGCTTGGGGCAGAACCTCTAGACCTAGAGGTTACTGCTGTCAAAGGAGGACCTTTTTCTTCCTGTCACTTCTTTCAGAGATGAAGGGAAAGATTTCCCTTAGCCTACAGCATTTAGCGTGCAAACGCTCCACCACAACATTTTGAAACTATAGAAATCATGAAACCAGCCTGTGACCTTCCATTTCAGTGACAGTACAGGAATCCCTTGAGCAGCGGAGGCATCCTCTGATATTTGGAAAAGTGTCATGTTTTCTTTACAGAGAAAACTGTCATATTGTTGTTGGCATAAAATACAACACTTCCTGGAGTTGTGATTTCCTTGTTTGCTACAAAATGTCACCTGGGCAACTGACATGTTTTTGTTTTGCTTAGAGCAACTTCCCACTTATGATATTCAAATCGAGTTGATATTGATACCTTAAGCTGTGCTGAAAGGAACGGCAATTACAGACATCTGAAATTCCTCGAGAAAAAGGCAGTTTAGCTAAAAGATGCGGACCCTCATGACAATGGCAATCCGGCTGCAAGTTAAACACAGCCCTTATATAATTTGCAACCTATTGATGTGCCATGTGGTAATTCACCAGCAGGAAAAAAAGTCTCAGGAAGAAGCAGGCTCAGATAAATGAGATGCTTCCCCAAAATAAGCAACTGAGTGTTCACTGAAAACAAAAAAAAAAAAAAAAAAGGAAAAAGGGAAAAACAAAATGCTCAGCCTGAAGCAGTAAGTGGAGCTGACTAGAAAAGTATGGGGCTTTTAAACCATCCCTTCACTTACATCTTAAAATACAAAAGGATTTAAACCTTAGCTAGCATAACCTTATTATAGCATTGGGTTTTGGGGGAAGACTTTAACCTTTGGGTCCGTAGGATTTAAATGCCAGAGGTCTTTTTTGACATTAAAGAAATTAATAACAATTAACGTTTTTAATTTTGAATACTGCGAGTAGCAACTTTGACCAAAATTATGGGTGCTGAGAGGTGTCACTTCTTTTTGCACAGTTAAAGAGCTAAAGGGAAGAAAATGATATTTACCTTTTAAAAACATCCAAACGGTTTCAAACCAAGGAAAAAAATTAACTCTTTACTTACACAATGCTGACATAGTTAGGAAAGTTAAATTGCCAGCTTAAATCACTCAACCTGAAGCAGCAGATGATCTTCAAAGTATATTTCACAAAAGAAGTGGGGTGGGTGCTGGAATATTCAAGGATTCAAGGCTTATTTAACATTTTCTGTGAGGTTTCCTCGCTAAAGATGTCCTAATGTAAAATAAAGAAAGAAGTGTTTACCTTTGATCCGGGCAGAGGAAAGAGGGCTGTGTTTATTGCTTGCTAGTAAGTAGTTAATGATACCAGTTTTGACGTGTGGGTGTAAAATATAAACAAACTTAAGTATACACATGGATCTCTGTATGTCTAGGCGTGTTTATCTCTAAGTATTACAGAGATTTTCTCTGTATGAGCTCTGGGTGAAGCTACACAGATGCAGAAACAGAATAATTACTTCTCAATAGAAAGGAAAAAAAAATAAATTCCTTTTTAAGGCAAGAGATCCTATTGTGTTTGAAGTTCTAACATTAAAAAAAAATAAAAAGGATCCTAAAATTACATCCATTTAGCAGATACCCTACTTCATTTAGGAACTCTTGTCTTTTAAATGAACCAGCAATTTTTTAACAGATTCACATGTTTTGTAAAATATGTCAAACAAACTAAGGAGAAGGTCTCCTAATTACTCATCAAACAGACTCCAGTCAGCGGGGAATGCAGCTGGAGTGATATGTTGCACTAATGTTAGGGCAGACCCGAAATATTTCCTCGTGGAAAATAACAACAGCAGCAGCAGCAGCAGTGTCGGCAGCAGCAACACCCCGCTCAGCAGCGCCTGCGGGCTCGATCCTGCCAGGACGGATGCGTGTGCCGGGCGCTGAGCGCATGAGCAGCCCAAGCATCGCTGGGAGGTCAGCGGGGGGCTTAAATTGAACCATAGGCACCAGCTTTTTGCAGAAAAAGCCCTTTCTGTGTCTTTCTTTTGCAATGGACAGGACATTAAACCTGTGTTGTTTAGTATGCGAGTGATGAACAAAGTTTCATGTTCATACAGAGTCTGTTTTGTTGCTGGTTTGTGGGTTGGGGTTTTTTTTTTTTCTTTTATTTTCTTTCTTTTATTAAGTATCTACCGCAGCAAGCTATCCACACAAGGCTAATTAGAAAATATGCAGAACTGCTTCCCGTTTTTAATGTGGAATTATATTAGAGACCGTTTGGTAGGAACAGGAGAAAAGTCACCAGTAGGCATATTAATGAGTGTCCCTTTTAACAAAGCTGCTCACTTCTCAGGGCGCTGGAATTCATTTGAAATTAAGAATCCTGTTGAATTAGTGGCCTTCCTTTCACATGCACTATGATGTTATCTGATATTACATATATACAGATTTTGCTGGCAGGGTAATCGCGGTGAAATTCCTTATTCCTGCATAATTGTTACAACGCAGGGCTCTCTTATCCTGCTCTCCCTCTTCAGCCAAAACTCTGACTCACTTCAAACGAGATTTTTTTTTTCTAGGCAACAGCTCTGGCATAGGGCTCACGGTTTGTAACTCTTCATGTCTCCCCTAAAGGGAGCAAGCAATGTTTGGCACATCCCCAGTGCAAGACATTTTTAAAGGTATATTTAAGAGGTGTGTATCGTACTGCAGAGTGTATGTGGCAGGGCTGAGAGAGGCGTATAGAGGGTTGTGAAAATCCACAGCCTAAACTGGTCTGACCCTCACCGACTGCCAGCCTTACTCCTCCAGCAATTATTAAATTGGGAGAGCTCAGACTGACAGTCTGGAGTGACTATTACAGTGAATAATTATCCTGATGTGCACCCCAATAGCTACAAACATAATCAGGCTGATAATTTCACTGTAGCCAAAAGCAGAATTGGACCCTTAGCTTCCACTCTCTTCGGATTTATTCTGTAATTCATATTTTCAACAATATGCAATCTATTAGCAGTACAGAAAAACATGCAATAACTACTTGGGTGGACTTAGGATTCTTGGGTTGCTCTCAGACAGATGTCTTTTCTTGTGATTTTTCTACACACACAGACACACAGTTTGCTTTCAGTTGTACTAGAACTGGTTTAGTACTTCCTTAGAATTTTTTGAGATAAGTAGAAGGGCTATTGGTCACGCTCCTTGAAATTCATCACAGAGCAGTGCTGGCTTGTACTGTAGCTCATTATTTGTTGCACCTCTCTAAAGTGGAATATGTTCAGGACACGCACCCTTCAAAGGTTTGCGAAGAGGAAAATGGGCTCAGCAGAATCTGCCTTCTCATCAGCTCCTGTAGAGTCCTGAAATAATTTCTCTCCAACATGGCAATATTTCAATATTCTCCCAAAAGCTCCTTGTTAACAGGAGGGACCCCGGATCTCATAACTAGGTTTTTATTACAAATCCCGGGGATGTTGGCTCTATAGATACAAAGGAAAACTTCTACTGCCTTGACTTGTTTGAAGGGAAATGTTTCAGGGGTTGTGTTTTTTAAACTATGTATATTTGGCAAATGCAATTACCTACCTTCTAGTAGCAGAACTTTATTTTCTTCCTTTATAGTAATATATAGATCTGAAATTCCAAGGGTTTCTGGTGCTTTTCAGCTGCCACCTCAAGTCAAAATCATGGAGTTCAGCTATAAAAAAAAAAAAATCTATATATAATAAATTTAACTTGACCTAACTGAAGGTTTCTAAAGTAAGTATTTTTGACATAAAAAAAAATAAAAGATTAACTATGATTGTATTAGTCACACTTCTTCTCACCTCTACTTATACCACAAAAAAAAGCCCCAACCCAAACGTGTTCTCCAAAATGTGGTCTGAAGAACTTCAGTCCCTGCTAATATCTGTGACAGACCGTGCTTTGGAGGATACACTTTTATAAAATGCAAAAGTCACTTTGCAATGTTTCAGGTCATAAACCGACACCACATAATGTGATATACAATCCCACCTATGAGACTGCACACATCCATAGGTATTGTTTGATTGTGGAGGGACCCCCCACCCCGTTTTAGCAGCCTCCCGCGCAGTCCCACCTGCGCTGAGCGCGGGCCGAACCAGTGAGCCCCTATTCAGCGCTCACCAGGCTATTTTATACACCCAGCTAAACTTTCATACTCCGGTTCAAATTTAATCAAATTTTTTCTTCTTTTTTTTTTTTTTGTTTTTCTTTTTTTTTTTTTTTTTGTTTTCCAGCCTTTTGTAGATTGAGTCTTTTGTTAAGAAAGGACGTCTTGTTTCCAAAACACGCCAGAAGTAATCGCTGGCATCAGAGTGCCACCAAAAGGCAGGAGAAGAAATCAGCAGCCAGGCACTGACCTTTGCAGAGACAGCTAAGGTTATGCACATAACATTTGCTTGTTTACTTTGCAAAATAAGCAATGAGTTGGAAACTCCGAGCTTAGCGAGCGTCTCGCTACACCTGAAAAGCAACACTGACAACAACAGCAAAACCCCATGGTTGTTCTTGGGTTTTGCTGTTGTTGTGCGCGGAGGCTGTTATCTGCTCCACTCTATATCTATCATGATGCAACTTTAATAACGTTAGCCAAGACTGCTCAGAAAATCACAGCTGTAGCTGGAGGCAAAAGGAGAAAAAAAAAATAAAAATAAAAGGAAAGAAAGAAAGAGGGGGGGAAAGAAAAAAAAAAAAAGCTAAAATGAGGTGCTTCTCCCAAGCCTCACCTAGTGAGCTGAGTATTGGCTTATGCGTGAGAATAAGCAAACGAATCGATCGCTGCAGTAGGTTGATGGCTACTGGTCGTTTTGATGGATATGACGGTAAAAAAAAAGTCCAGATTGGTTCACAGTGGACCTCAAACCATGTCAGCTAAAACCAAAGAGACAAAAAAGTGACAGCTGCGGAGAGTACACTGCAGGCAGTCAATGGTTCCTGTGATTTATTGTTCCATCTGCCTTGCCGCTGTGAGGACAAGTTCCCCCTGATTTGGTTAAAATGAAAAGGACCTCAGAGAGCACAACGTGTTTTTTGAAAATGTGCAGAAACTATTTTTTTATTTCTTGATTTATGTGCCTTTCCCTCTCCATAATGTTTGCACCAATTGTTACCCAATAATGCTTACTGAAAAATGTGAAGCTTCCCAACCACTAAGAAATCCTCCAGACCGCCTCCACCCCTCCACCCCAGCACAAAAGCTTCCCTTCTTCAGATTGTTTATGTAAATTAAAATGGGTCATTTAAGTATGCAACGGGACGAGCCTCGGCAACAAGCGAGGTGCTGATTGGATCACC
>JANHFX010003936.1:0-21129 GCA_027560015.1 Chloroceryle amazona
AAATAAAATTAAGCTACAAAGAGTTATATATTAATAAGAGGTCAAAAAATCAAAATGGAAACCAAGAAGTTGCCAGTTTCTTGCACTGAGGGATATCACAAGAAACATAATCCCAGGGGTTGTGCTATTCATCTTATTCCCAAATTATTTCAAAAAAGGGCTGCAGAGTAATGTAATAATTCAAAATTATCTATCGGAGTAAAAGGTAAAACCAATTGCAAATAATTACAAAACAAGCTAGCCATCTCTAAAAAGTAGTCAAGAAAACATTATATGTAATTCAGTGTAGATAAATACACAAAATGATGCACAAGAACAATCCTCACTTTCAATATACAGTGAAGAATGTAATGTTGCTACATCTTAGTTATTCTCTGATAACGTTATGTTTATGTGCATATGAACTTGATACCCAGTAGGATTAAAAAAAAAGCTAGAATTTTTTATCAAAATAATAAGGATCAGAACTTACATGCAACTATGTATCTATGTACTACTGTATAAAACTTCAGCCTAACCAACTCCTCAGTACTATGCACAGATCAGAGACATAATACACAGATAAGCAGTACAGGAGCTCCTTTCTCCAGCATGTTTTTGACATCAGGAGCTTTCATATGGTCTGAAAATAATTGAACCAATCTGTAGAATAAAAATTCACCACAGGCTATGAACACAAAGGTTATAACTAGTGAAAACATTTTCAGTCCTGAGGCTAGTAGATAGTAATTGTTTGCATCCAGACAACAAAATTCTTTTCCTCCTCAAAGGGGAATGCCTGCCTAAAACAGTCAACAGGTCACAGTGTAATGCAAACCCATTCCTAGATGTGTTCTGGGTGAGTACTTGTTGACACAAATCTAATCATGCCTATTTACATCTACTCTATTTAATCATTAAAATAAGTCCTCAGACTTGAACCTTGGCTGGTTGATTGGTATAAAAAAGGTAGGTAGGCATCTCTTACAGGCCTGTGACAGAGAAGGCGTATTCAGCTAAATAAATTATTTCTCTAAAAGAGTCTGGTTGTTTTTTTGTTTGTTTGTTTGTTTGTTTTAAGAATCAGCAAGGGTGCTGAAGAGAAATTGTTGTTTGGTGTCTATTCGTACATTAATGACATATCTCTGAGAGAGAGCCTGGAGCATAGCCATAGTCCAATGACATCCTGGGCTGCCTCAAAAGAAGCGTGTCCAGCAGATCGAGAGAGGTCATTCTCTCCCTCTACTCTGTTCTAGTGAGATGTCACCTTAAGTACTGTGTCCATCTCTGGACACCTCAACACAAGAATGACATAGATCTGATGGAGTGTGTCCACAGGATGCATTCTATAATCCTAACTCTAGGAGAAAGAACTCTTTGCAAACATGCTACTAGGTTAAGGACCACATCCATCTTTATCATTTGTGCCTCTCTGTGGAGATGATTTCTCCCTTACAGTGATGTAACCTCTAAGAAGGCATCAGTGGTATTTTTGTATGACCCAAGATCCATGCAGAAGTGCAACAGAGATAAGTATTCATGTTAGAAGGAATCATAGAATGGGTTGGAAGGGTTCTTTAAGGCTCATGTTCAGCTTTTAGTCCACCAGTACACCCCTTTTCCAGTGGGCTGCTCTCTATCACATCACCCCCTAGGCAGTATTGATAATGAGAATTGTCCTGACCAGGGTGCCAGATCTTGTACTTGGTCTTGCTGAACCTCATGAGGTTCACCTGGGCCCACTTCTCCAGGTTTTACAGATCCCTCTAGATGACATCCTGTCCCTCTGGCATATCAACCAAAATATTCAGCCTTGGTGTCAAACTAGCAGATGGTGCATTTTGATCCCACTGTCTATATAATTGATGAAGGTATTAAACAAGACTGGTCCTGGCATGGACCCCTGAGGGACACCACTTGTCACCCATTTCCATCCAGACATGGAGCCATTGACCACTTCCCTCTGGGTGCAACCGTCCAGCCAATTTCTTATCTACCAAACAGTCCATCTGTTGAATCCATACCTCTCCATCTTATAGAGAAAGATGTGGGGGACTGTGATAAAGGCCTTGCATAAATCTGAATAGTTGACATCAATTGTTCTTCTCTTGTCTACTGATGTAGACACTCCATTACAGAAAGACACTAGGTTTGTCAGGCAGGACTTGCCCTTAGTGAAGCCATGCTGGTTGTCTTGAATCACCTCCCTGTCCCAATGCCTTGAGGCATTAGGTTCTCAATGGGAGAATAGACTCTCCACATTGATCCCTGGATATTTCTGTCTGTTTCAGTTGCACACTTATTGATGATATAAAATCTTTTATTAAAAATAGAGAAGCTAGACACTGAATGACAATTAACCCAATACCATGTATCTCAGCTGTGTTCTATGGATAAGTTCTATGATTTTTTCTGAGGCTGTACTGATTGGTGTAAAAGTTACAGCGATATCTCTGAGACAATCTGGAAACACTGTGATTTATCTTATTTCCTCTTTCCTTCTGACTTCTCCAGGAACACAGACTAAGATTGTGGTTTGCTGCTCACAAAAAATGGCCTACCTCTCCTTTCAGATTCTTTCACATAATATTGATAGAGTCATTAGAGTAGAGATTAAAGAGCAGAAGGTTTCAAAGTTATCTTGCTGCAGGTGAAAATTCTTACAACTGTTTTATTCATGAGTCCTCAAGACCAGAAATTTAAAAAGCAGAATAGCAGCAAGAAGAAGGGATTGTTGTTGCAAAACAGGAAGCTTGAGTAAAGCTAAGAAGACTTCCTCATCATTAGTGCTTATGATCAAAACATGCTAAACATTTTTGCTGATTTTTAAAAGACTGAATTTTAAGAGACTGAATGCACTGCTTTTGTGAATAATTTATTTGAGAGGTTGTCAGTCTGCTTGGTAAAAATTCTTTTCTCTTCAAAAGCTCAGTGCGGAGAAGGAAAAATTTTCAGAGAAAGTCTTTTCTGTACTAATTCTTCAGACTGCTATAGTCATAGTAGGAAAAACAGATTATTGGTAAGGAAGGAATACCTAGGAAAAAAGTTGCAGGGTTTGTATTACAACATCATGCCTTAACAAAAAGTTCAGAAATATAAAATATCTGTAGGTGACAAATGAGATAAAAAAAAAAAAAAGAATGAATAGTTATATAAAAGTTGCTCTAAAACCTGTCCCCGATGACCAAAACTTCTTCTCTGTAGCTGCAGTAGTAAAACTGCATGGAAAAGAAAGACAACCTACTTAAATTAGGGACAGGCTGTAAATTAAATTCCTGACCTATGATGTTTTTATTTGTCATTACATTAAAAATATTACTAATGGAGAACAAAAAGTAAAAAGATACAAAATATATTTCTAAAAAAAATAAAGAATTTTTGAAATGTAGTGTTTTAAATTAATTGTTTTCCAGTATAACTTTTGCTTTAAAATTACATCTAATACAAGACAGTTTTTAAAATATCAAAAGAAATTTGAACAATTGGCTTTTTCCAGCTGTTTCAGAATATCTCTTGATTTACATTACTCTTACTAATAGTTTCAAGGTTAATGAACCAACAAAATTCTCATTTTTAAACAAAATTAAAAAAATGACAACTAATAGACAAATGTTATTTTGTGTAAAGAGACTTTTAGAGCATCAAGGTATATGTTAAAATAATCTGCTTCAGAATGTTTAATGAAATATATTCTTATTTTTAAATTGCAGAGAGTAAAGTATGGAGATAAGAATATTTTTTTTTCTTCCACAAAGCAAACCCAATATTTCACTACTTTTTCCCCCTTAATATACTTCAATTTCATCACCTGCAGCTAGCTGAAAGCTTTCACATATGTTTTAAATATAGAAAGTCAGTAAAGCTGTAGGTGTTCCTTGTCTGGTGTTGTTTTTTCAACTAGATTTTCCTGTTGGCTTTTTAGCTTTTCAAATTGTGATTACTGTGGAAATTGGTAAGTTACTACCCAAAGAGTTATACTGTTAATGCTCTTTTCTCAGATCAAGTAAGAGTATTTTTGGACACAATTTCCATTGCAATCAAGCATTTAACCATAGAAAATGAGGTGAACCACAGGAGACTGAAAACAGAGACCCCCTTCCATTCAGTTTTCAGCAATTTCCCTACATCTTTTTTTTTTTTTTTTCCTTGGTGAGTTTTAGAGACAAACATAGCAAACCTACATAACTTAAACAAAAAATTTCTAATATTGCAAGCTAACTACAGAATATAGCGGAAGAACTCTTTAACTCTCAAAGCTCATGAAAAGAAGTCACACTGCTTTGTGATCACTATTTTTATTCTGTCCAAACACCTGCTTTTTAGTTGTAATACCTACCCTAGCTCGTAAGTTTCATGCAGCAATAAGTTTCACAGCACCAAAGCTGTCTTAGGAGAACTCTGCACCAAGCCATCCATTTTGAATGCTGTAACACAGGTTCCTTTAGTTTCATCTATTCGTCTCTGAGGCCGAATTGCAAAACAGATCACTGATGTGAGTAAAGCAACAAACACTCTGGGAGAAAGAAGTGAGAGATTTAGTGGTTTGCTGTTCCTGAAGACCTGATGCCCTTTCACTGCCCTCTCTCCATCAGGCTATATTCTCACATGAATTCCCTTAACTAGCAGAATTGCTTGTCTGACTAGAAGAAACTAATACATTCACTGATCTGGTGGAAAGATAATCCAGGTGAGGCAAAAGCAACGAGATTTTTTGTCAGCTTATAAAATCAACAAACTGATTCAGCTGTATGATACACCAGAAGAAGAATATAAGCAACAGTTTAAACAAAGTCACTGTCCTTCTTTGCAGCAATGAGCCACAGGATTACCTCAGCTTTCTTGTTGAACTGAAAACAAAACAAAACAAAACACTTTGTTTTGTGCAATCTATTGATATACTTGTAAAGAAAACTTGCTCACTGATCACGTGTAGGTTTCTTCAGTTAACAAAGGCATCTTAAATCAGTGGACAATATTCAGATGCCCAGTTGAAGTTCATACATTACCTTTCAGACACCAGAATGCACCTAGGCTTCCTTTTTACCAAGACTATTCTTAATTTCCTAAACACTTTTTTTCTGTATTTCTTTCAACTTTTTACTGCAGTTGTCTTAAGTGATAGGGAATACAAGTGATAATATGAAACATAATTTAGTTGAAAATAATTTCAAATTGGTAAAGTGACCTCACAATATTTGTTTTGGTTAGGAAGCCAGCCTGCGATAAAAGAACAGTTCAAAGGGAATAAGCAACTAAGGTTTCAATAACGAAAAAAGAACACTTGGATGGTTCGTAGTCAGTTTGAGGCAGGGCTGAGAGCCTTCAATTATTAGTGTAAGGTAAAAGCACTAATTTCATTATGCTTCAACTTCAATTGAAAAGCATACAGCTGGTCACAATGACTAAAGGAAACTGATATACCGGTGTTGCCACTTGTGAATCATCTAGTATACTACCTAGACAATCTGCCTACACATGTGTCAGGAGTCAGAATCTCTTATTTGAGCAGCTATTGCGCTGTATGTGAAAAAAAGAAGGGTAATTAAAGGTTAAGCTACAACACAGGCTAAGATAGCTTTCAACTCTTTGATGTTTCTTAAAAATGGATGAAAAGGATCAGCTGAGACCCATGAAAATGTTACCAGAATGTTGGCCAAAAGGCTGCAGTTTAGCTAATAAAAATCAGTGCATCTTAAAGCTATACCAAAGAATGAATAGTCATGAATAAAGCAATATACTAAATGGAAAAAGAAAAAAAAAAAAAAAGAAAAAGAAGTCTAAGGATAAAAAATATGTGAGTATGCTTAAATTCTTTGCAACCTGTTTGTGCCTGCATTACTTAGATGAATTCTGCAATGAAACTCTTCAGACTATTGATTTGGTTTTAGGTCCCTGTTGGGAAGTCAGTCTTTGAATAAATGCACACAAGTATAACCAACTCATGCACACGAATATAACCAACTCGTGACAAGAATCAATTGTCTTGAATTATTTTAAATTGTTCTTAAATGTGTGAAAACAAAGCTCACAAACCAGAAAGAAAATGATGCTAAAAGCAAACCTACAGTATTTAAATTCTTCCTCAAGTGTTCAGCTGAATTTGACTCTTAAAAGTTTATAATGTGCACTTCACTGTACTCTCTTTATTTGCATTACTGTGGCCTAGAAAACACATCATATTAAAAATTGTGGCCT
Source organism: Chloroceryle amazona (assembly GCA_027560015.1). Classification (NCBI taxonomy): domain Eukaryota; kingdom Metazoa; phylum Chordata; class Aves; order Coraciiformes; family Cerylidae; genus Chloroceryle; species Chloroceryle amazona. The sequence goes on from JANHFX010003936.1 coordinate 6,175, forward strand.
TGTCAGAAAAGCCATTTACATTTTAACTGGTTGAAGCAGGAAGCAGAGGAAAAACATATTCAAAGCATCTTTCTGAAATGAATGGGAAGTGGGGGAAAAAAAGATGAGGAAAGGAGAAGCAACTAATTTACAGTCCACCAGCATTTTCTTAGTTGCTAATTAAAAACATAACAAGCACTTCAGATATATTTATGAAAAAGGCAAATACTTCAAGGCTGCAAAGATTATCCCTTAAAAAAATCTACACCTGATATTAATTGCTTAAGGATTGGAATATATGAGGCAATAAATGGTTTAGAGGGTTATTACCCTACATGAAAAAATTAAGTTTATCTAGTTTATATTCTGTATGGGAATTAGTGATTTCCCTTCATTTAAATATGATTTGTGTCTAATTTGTTGATCAGTAAACCCTAAATAAATGTCTGCAAATCAAGAGTTTAAATAAGTATACAGTTTACACAACAATTTGATACTTCACTTGTCTTGTTAATACTCAAAATGATAGAACCACAACAATGATTATATTAATTCACATTAGTCACTTAGTGAAGAGTCACCATTGCAAGGTGCTGAGCAACCTCACCTCTGTTGAATCTAAAAAGTGTGGCACCAGTTCAACCCATTATATCACAGGGTTCTAGCAATGATTTACAGTACCAAGTACATGAGAAAAGAGTTTTGTGTTTTGAAAGAGCTTGCAGTTGTCTAAAACGGTGGTGTATGTCACATGCAAAAACTTTGGAATAGATTTTTTCTCTAATTAATGAATTTAATGAGTAGGGTCCAAAGTTGTAACACCTGCATATTAGAAGCAACAAGATGAATCAGAAAATCTACCAGAATAATGAGGAATACTCTCCAGCCTTTTCCAAAGACAAAACTGTAAGTCCAGCCACCTCAAGTGCATGTATACCAACACACATAGCCTGGGTAGCAAACAGAAAGAACTGGGGCTTCATACCAAGTCTAGGAGTTATGAATATCACAGGAATCACAGTACTGTAGTGACCATAACCTCTTACAGTAAAATAAGAAAGCAATAAGAGGAAGTAGATTTGAATTTTCCATAAAAGAGGAATTTCAGTATATGGAGGTGAGCTAAGGAGACCACAAAAGTTCTATTGAATGCCTTTGGGTAAAGGTTAGAGGAATCAGGGAGGATGTCATATTAAGTATTTGTTGCTGACATCCCAGTCAGGATGCTGAGGCTGACAAAACCTTATTTTGGCTCCTCAAGGAAGTTTCAGGTCAACAGAAGCTCATCATCACAGGTGACTTGAATTACCTGAATACTTGTTGAGAAAGTACACCATAATGCACAAGTCAATACTGGAATGAATTGAGGACTGCTTCCCACAACAGTTGCTTGGCATGTTGACTAGATTTGCTTCTCACAAACTAAGATAACTTACTTGACAACGTAACTCCTAATTTTAACTTTGGATACAGTGATCACAACACTGTGGAGTTTAAGATCCTGCTAAGCACACTGAAGACCAGTAGTAGGACAGAGATCTTGTGTTTTAGAGCCTCTAGCTTTACTACAGTCAGAGCCCATATGTAATTCCACAGGAAGCATCCATGGAGGACAAAGGAGCTTGTGAGTTCTCATATTTATTCCACAGCAGCCTCCTGGAAGCACAATAGAAGTCCATCTCCTAAAAAAAAAGAAAGTAAGAAGTCAGAACAAGGCATCACCTTGGCTTATCAATGAGCTTTTGAGTGTACTTAAAAGAAAAAGGAAGTATACCATCTATGGAAAAGTGGCCAAATAGCAATTGAGGATTACAATAACTTTGCTAGTGCATGCAGAAATGCAGTCAGAAAAGCTAAGGCTCAGCTAGAACTAAAATTGGTCAGAGATGTCAAGAAGGTATTCTTCAGATATGGAGAAAGTGGAAGCACTGAGAAGACATAGGACCATTACTAAACAGGCCAGGGAAACTAGTCAGTAATAATGCTGACGCGAGAGAGGCTCTCAGTAGCTTTTTTGCCTCAGTCTTCATCAGTGTAGCTGGACTCTAGATCACAGGATCAAGTAGTTACAACACAGGTAACTACTGACCCACAGATGGTAGCAGAAGAACATGACATGCCACATCCTTGATATGGATATACTGCCATAAACATGACAAAAAGTACTGGGCTCAGTAAATTGGATTTCACTGCAGTCAGGACACTGTCTCATTCATAAATTATTAAGCAAAACAGATTGTTCCTGTGTGCTGATCAGAGGCATTGCAATTTATGATAGTACAAGTAGTCTCCTGTATAACCCTAGAATACAAGGACATGAACAGGAGGAGAAAAGTGAGAGAAGTCTTTTTTAATCCAAATAAGGATGGCAAAATAGGTATACTGTTCTAAGTTAAATACACTGGTTTTCATTCACAAAACAACCTTGCTGCACCAACAGTGGCCAGGTTTTCCATATTTTTTTCTTAAAGTTTTACAGAGCAAGGCATTTGTAACTTTATTAATGAAAGAAACATTACCTTTCAGAGTTCTGTTCCTTCTAATATAATAATGGAGGTGTTATTTAGATATTGTGATAATTTCACACATAGACCACTCAAGACCAGAGGAAGAGCCACAGAAGGATGTTATGGTCAAGAAACACCTGATAATTTCCAGTAGAGAACTTGCTAACAGAAATTTTAATGGTGTATGCAGAGATGTGGGAACCTCCAACAGCAGGCAGTAGCTCAGCAGAGATTTTAAAGCTCAATTATTTGAAATCCATGTACCACAGATGGAACAGCGAAATGTCTAAGTTCCATCTTAGCTTCAAAGTAATTTTCCTTTTTACTTTCTTATCTTAATTTACTCAGATGTGAGTTAGTAACACATTTGCATTGATGAGTTCTTCTGTACTATAAAATTTCTGCACATGCCATGATAGTAAATGGAATCCTACTTGATCTAGGAGTACTGTAGACAGCTTGCAAGTCTTCCAAGGTCCCGCTTCAGTAATTTGATATATGCCCACTGAACAACTGTCGTATCCACTTTATCTGCCTGATTTTAAAACCTTGGAATCCAAACAATGAAAAAAATCTATGTTTCTTTATACTCATTCCAACAACAAGTTAGAATTCTAGTTTCAAATAACAGGAAGAATAAACCTTTCTTGTCTCTGAAGGACTCTCATTGATTTTATAGCAATTCTGGCGAGTGAGTAGCTCACCACATACTTGTCACTCAAGTCTAACATTGTTAAAACAGTGAGAAGACAGATATTTTTCATTTTCAAAACAAAATCTCAACAGTGAAATATCTGTACAAACATGCCTAAACATGTTTCTGTTTAACAGAACAAAACTACTTTTGCTCTTAAGTATTTCATATTCCGATGTCTTCCTCATGAATTAGATGGGTTATCCACTGAATTAATAAAATAATTAAATAGAGATTGATTATTGGTGCCTATATATATGGTGTTTACTTTGGTTTTGAAATAATTTAATTAGTACTTTTTAATTCAAGGAAAAAAAAAATGCACATTTTAGCATTTCAGTTACCACTGGCCAACACATAGATGTTAATGAAGGGTGTTTCACATAAGAATTCAGGGCTCAAAGAGACCTTTCTGTAATGGGGTTTCAAAATAACAACTAAAAATATAAAAATATCACAGAATCAACTGTGGGTTTTTTGAAAAAAAAATTAACATTGCAATGACGGAACTTGGCTTGTTTTTCCTCTAGGAAGTTTTACCAGACCCGTTTCAAGGTCAAGTCAAAAGGACAGGAAAGCAAAAATTTGGTATTCTGCCTCCCAATATCTGAAGGCATAGATTTATAAGGATAGGTACTTTACCTGGTAAAAAAAAACCACCTGCATTTCTTCCCAATCTGGATAACAGATGTTCCAAGAAACAGTGTTGTGAGAGATTTTCACAGGTGACCCCATCCTTGTGTGTTTACAAGGTCATCTGAGGATGGAAGCACATACATGATCAGCTGTGAATATAATTTTTCTTCTAAGTGTATGCATAGCATGGAATGATTCCACTAAGAAATCAATCCTATTAAAATTAAATTTTAAGCTGCTTCTGGAAGCTTTGTACTTAGAGCACTGAGCATTCACAAACACTTTTATTCCTCATCTTCAGTTGAGGTTCATGAGTTTCACAGAAGGATTTCAACACTATATGTAAAATGAGGAAATAATTTGCTGAAGCTAGAGAAGATTGTTTGCCTTATTATTTAGTAGCTCAGAGCAGCTGTATAATAAAGTCATGTAATAACCAAGAAAATGACATCTGTATAAAATATATTTCAAATTATTATGATTTAATCACCCACTGCAAATATAAAAAATAAAGACCAGAACATCATGCTGATAATGCCCCTAATATACTTTGATTATAATTTCATACATAATTAAAATGAAATAGAATTTACAATTACATTTGAGGCTGAAGCATTCAATGAGCCTTTGTCAACATCAATAATTAGTTTTCATATATTCAAATATTTTAATGTTTCATTAATGAAAATTTAATGGATGAAGTGGACTTCAAGGTAAGCATTCCAGTCCACAGCCTAAGCAGCTGCAATTAAATATCTACTGTATATAATACATTCAAGGCTAAACTATTCAGCTATGTGGTGGATATGACACCAAATCAGGTAGAAACTTCAGAGATTAGCACTGAAGATAACAGGATGTCAGGGGTTGGAAGGGACCTTGGAGATCTTCAAGTACAACCCCCCTTCCAAAGCAAGATCATGTAATCTAGTAATTCGTTACTATAAACTGTACTGGTAAGATGGGATGGCTGTTCTCACTAGGTCACTTTTGGAGCCCTCTCTTCCAAGATGATGTTATACAGAAATCAAGAGTAACAGCCTAAGAGATTTCAGCTCAGTCTTGTGTGGCTGCCTGGGTCAAAATATCAATTCAGTTATGGAAAAGCAAAGGAGTTAAGTACTGAAGTAGAAATAGCAATACAACCGAGTGGTGACATTAGTCATGACGTGAAACCTCTCTTGTGGTTAGTTCAGCATAATACATTTATAGAAATGACTCGGTATATTTTATTTACCATAGAACAGTCCTTTTTTGTTGCTGTTGTTGCTGCTGCTGTTGTAACCAAATCCCATGTAGGAACATTGGGATGTTTTTTCAGCTTCTACTGAAAGTAAGCATGATAGAGGCACTACTTGAAGATTCATCATGTAATGCTAGGAATAAACTTTTGTGAAAGAACACATTTCCTCATTTTATTAACTCATGGTCTTCTCAATAGCAGTTTTTATGATATGGGAGGTATATGTTTACATCAAATTAGGAAGTTCACATCAGCCTAATCACAGAGGGAAAGATTAAGAGAAGATCATAACAACTAAAATAATGCAAAGGGCAAATGGAAAAGGAATGCTGAAGTCCTAATTATTTAAGATTAATTGTAAAAACGTAATTGAACACCTCAAAATGTAATTTATTATGTCTAATTTCTTCAAAAGTAAAATTCACACTTCATCCTTAAACACTTATATGCCAGTGTTTAATAATGAAGTAACAGTGATGACAATATAGAGATATGAAATAGGCCACTGACTTTCAGAGAAGAAAGAAGTCCTAATCAAAATGTTTGGATACACTAAACATGAATTCATTGTTTTTACAAGAGGGAAAAAACGAAAAGGGAAAAGGGGAAAGGGGACAAACACAAAGGGTAAAGCAGAAAGAATGCTGCTTGTGTTGTTGTCCAGATTTGTTCTCTGGTTTTACACTCTAAAAAACTGCTATTTAAAGGCACAAACCATAAACAAAAAAACAAAACAAAACAAACCACAAGAACAAAAAAACCCGCAACAAATCAAAGCTAAACAAAACGATCAAAAAAAACCAACAACACAAAAACTGAGACAATATGTAAAATCTTATAGAAGTCATGTTCAGTAGACTACTGGTTAAAAAGACAGGTATGGTGTCTTTTTATACAAAATCCTCCCAAGCCAAATGTCAGCTTGTGTCATGGGAATCACAACCATAGAAAACTCACAGTCCTAAAGATGATACAGAATTTGCACTACGGAAAGAAAAAAAATATTTCTGTTTGAAGAGTCTGAGAGAACTTCAAAGGCAGAAAATTGCTTTTAATCCTAACCAAAACTATAAGGAGAAAAGGGGTCTGTAGTATGCCACCTATTCAGAGTCTGAGATATTCAAGATAATTCAGTTCTGCCGCAGAACCAAGAGGATATTAGAATATACAAAGACTTTTGCTGTAGAAAAAACAGAGGCAAAATTATCTTAGAACATCAAATCATCAGTTCAGTTGTGTGCCAAACCTATTGATGTTTGCACAGTTTTATGTTTAAGCTGTTTGTTCAGAAAGCCAGTGTATTCAGTCACACTGTTCACAGTAGGGTTACAGCACAACCCATTGTTTAACTATTTTGGTAAATCCTCTTCTGGTGTTTGCTTAACAAAAGATTCTCTACTCTTCAGAGTGTCTAAACAACAGGGTAACAAAGATGAACATAAGAGCTGCTACCCTTTCCTGGATTACAGTAGGACTGTGCTAGTTACCTGGCCTCTCCTGGGAATGACAGGGGAATAGCAATAGGTGCTATCTGAAATCAATCTATTTACACTCTCTTGCCAAAACAATGCAACTGAAACAGAACAGGGAAGTATAACTTACACAAAACTAATAGTTCTTAGACTGCATTGACTTATCTATTATTCCACCAGGAAATTAACCACATAAACATCTTACAAAGTTTTGCTTTACTTAAATATTAAATTAAAGGTTAATTTAACAGACTCTAGAAAGAGAAGAAAAACTTTTGGACACTAAGCAAGCAAAAAAACAGTTAAATTTCTTCATCTCATCAGAGAAACAAACTATATTTTTTCATTTCTGTTCCTGCACTCTTTTAACAGTCTAAGTTAAATAGTAGTTCTCATGGAAAGTCTTTAGATCCTTATTCCACTTTACCATCTTCAGTCAGACCTTAAATCAAGCAGACCTCTTCAAGTTTGCAAAAATAGGATACTTTTGTTTAGGAAGGGGAAAAAAAACCTAAAACCAACCAACAAACCAACCAATCAAAAACCAAACAACAATAACAACAACAAAACAAAACAAAACAAACCCACACACACACAAAAAAACCCAACACACAACAAAAACAAAACAACAAATTTAAAAAACCACCAACCATATGCAAAATTTCAGAACAAAATGAATGACTTTGTTTCCAACCAAAATCAGAAACTATTCAGTTTTCTGTGGAATTTATCTTTGCAGCTGACAAGATCAACATAATTTCCCTTTTATAAATAGTTGGAAGCATCATATTTTAAGAGTATAAAAAAAAATAATAATTTAGTTAACATGACACAATTTTATTTCCTGACAATCTTCAGAATTTCCAAGAACTGCAGCAAATCTTAGACTCTAAGTTTTTTCCAAATGTGCTAGTGCCATAGTTATTCTTTATCTATTTCCTTCTAACTGAAGAAATGAATGCTAAAGTAACTAAATAACCTTTTTTTTTTTTGGTGGTGTTTTTTTGTTTGGTTTGGGCTTGTTTTGGTTTGTTTTGTTTTTGTAGACAATATTGGTGATAAATACATATCTCGCCAGTTGGCTTCAACAGACTTCAATATTTCCAACAAAAAAAAATGTGGAATCTGCACATGGAATCATACTGATATATAGTATAATTGTACAATTTTGTTAACACCAGGGAATAGTATGCAAGTTAACCCCAAATCTACTTTTTTACACTGTCATGGAAACATGAATAAAAAAGAATCACTACCTAGAGCAATCAATCAGATAGTTAGTTTATTTTTACTGGTTATACCAGATTTTATTTTTTAATTAACTCTTTTAGTAACAGTTATCATGAATCAACACAGAGGGTTTTTTTTAAACTGTTCAGATACAGTCAAAAAGAAAATTTTACCCAGGTTACAAGAAGACTTGGAGCTAACTACAGCTGGCTTACTTGCAACTAGTCTCAGATGTAGTTCAGTATGTAGGATACAGTTAAGTATGTAGGCTACGAATTTGAGCCCACAAAGTGAATATATCTCTGAAAAGGGTGACTGGTCACTGATCTATGTAATCTGCAAATAAATTCTTAAAGTTTTTCAGCAGTGCATCAGAATAGATTCCTGGCTTCACTGCGACTTTAATATCACTTTGACTGCAGTTGTGTAAGAGCTCCTTGTTTTAGAGCTATTTATGTCATGTAGAAGCACCTGCAAGAAAGGAAATAATTTCTTACTAAAGCTTTTCTTATCAAAATAGTGAAGGGACAACAAGTACCACCTCACCACCACTCGAAAGTAACAACTTGTCCATTGTATCTTACTCTTCTATTGCAAAGACATGAACAGAAATTTTACAGTCTAATGGTCTTATTTTCTCTCCATTTTCAGCATTCTCCAAGGTAATTTTAAATATATATTATCATTGAAAGCCACATACAATTCGCACAGAACTGACAAACATGACCTTAAGTATTCAATTAACCCATAAACAATTATTTCTACCCTTGGAAGCTATGTTTGTCTCTGTTTCAGAGTGGAAACGTTTCTGTTGAGTTCAAAAATATTTTCTTCCATTGTAGGAGACATGCCAACAGATCTTAAATGTATCTACTTTAGAATGTCTCTTTAGTTTAGAATTGAAAAAAAGAAAGAGAGGATGCAAATTTGGATGCAAATTTCTTTTCTACCCTTTTCTAGGGTTTAGCAGTAGTTTCCTGTGGGGGTCGATGCGCAGGATGAGATGGAGGAATGAGGACGTGTCATGACCTGAATGGTGATTGGAGGAAATGTCTCATGAATGGTGGCTGGAAGTCCAGCTGCTGCGAGGCCAATGGAAAAACTCTGTGGAAGTACTACCGCCTCCAGGGCTGGGGGTATAAAAGCCTGTGTGTGCTATAAATAGCATCTGGAGGTACCACCCCCTCCTGGGGCTGGGGGTGTACAAGCCCGTGTGCTATAAATAGAATGCCCAAGGGTATAAAAGTCAGTGTGCTCTCAGTAAAGCTGATTCTGATTGCACCTTCAACCTGGTCTGTGCCTTCATATGCCATAGCTTCCTCTATTTTTCCCAAGGTAATTTCTTTCATATGTCCCAAAATATGACCAAAAGAGCATAGCTTAAACTCTTCCTATATTCACCTAGGAAATACAGTTAATGCATCTTGATTCGATAAAAAATACAGGAACTGTGATGGGTTTGTGTCTGCTGGAGTTTTTGTAGATGGCGAGAGGGTTATTAGCTTGGATCCTGTAAAAAGCTTCAAGAAGCTCCCCCAGCTCCACATCAGACCCACCTTTGGCCAGAGCTGAGACAATCATAGGAGATAGAAGTGCTTCTGCAATAACATATTAGAACAGCAGGTTCTTTTGTTTTAGGAGCTCTTTCATTTTGGAGAAGAGTGGGACATGAAGGAGACAACCAAGCAAACACCTAGGTCAGACAGAGAAGGAAAGTGCATCGGAGCAGCAGTTCCCCTTAGACCTGTGGTAAAAGAACAGGCTAAGCCATTGTATCCCATGGAGATTAAGAGTGGACCAGATACCCACCTGTGGAGTACCCCACACCAGAGCAGGGTATTGCTCCCAGAGAAGTCTGTAACTATGAGGGAAGTCTGCACCTGCAACATTCCATCACTGGGATAACTGCATCTTGTGGAAGAGACCTACACTGGTTGTAGCAGTTTGTGGAGGCCTGTTCTCCAGTAGGAGGGATGCCACATTGCAGCAGAGCACTGTGATGAATCCTCCCTCTGAGGAGGAAGTGGCAGAAACAACATGGAATGTACTGGGACTTACCTCAACCCTCATTCCCTGATCCCCTGTGCCACTGACAGGGAGGGCACCAATTACAGGGAGCACACCTGAGCTAAAGTAGAAGGGAAGGATGGGGAAAATGGGGTTTTAAGATCTGGTTGATTTTTATTACTGTCCTACTCTGATTCAATTGGTACATTGGTGGTGGGTTTTGTTATTTAAATTAAATTGATTTTGTTTCCTCAGGTCAAGTTGATCTTCTGCCCATGACCATAATTGCTGAATGAGCCCTTCCTCTCCTTTGCCTTGACCCTTGAGCCTTGTGTTATATTTTCTTCTCCCCATCTGCCTGGAAGGGAGTAAGGGTGAGCAAGAAGCTACATGGCATTTGTTGCCTGCTGAATGGGCTTAAACCGTGATAGGAACTTATCAGAAATAAGATTAGAGTTCAAAATATGTTTATGATGAATTCAAAGTAATGAAAAACTAGAACACATTATATGCATTTATTTTAGGACGAGACTCATTTACTTAATTTTCAATGGTCTCTTGGCATCTTCACTAGCACTTGCATGCTTTTTTACATCTTCTTTAAAAATTATTTTCAACATCATGTAATTTTTAAACTATTCTTAAACTTGAACTACAGTATTCCCAGAAGTTATTATTTTAAAGTTACTTCTTAATTCACAGAGATGCTCTGCAGCACAGCTGACTCTGCACCATCCTGGATATTCACCTGCAGTAGAGTAGATGCTGACTGTCCTCTGTTTTTCACTGTAAACACAATGAAGTGTAACATACACTAACTTCAGGCCAGTATTCTGTGTAACCAGCAGTGTTTTCACACTGCAGCCACAGTATCACCTGAAATCAACCTAGCAAGAATAAATTGTAAATTAAATCAATATAAATATGCTTCATTTTAATCTGAAAAATAGATACCTGACTTAAAAACAATTAGCACCCAGAAGATAGGCCTGCATGTCCTTAGACTAATTAATTTTTCAATCATCACATATGAAATCAATACCAAAAATATGCATTTCTAAGATTCATATCACTAGATTCTCCTCTTCCTCTAACAACTTCCAGTGCCTATAAGTAACAACATAAAGTCTTATATCTCAGTAGCTACCTTCTGAAAAATTGATGTGTCTCTTTACAAATAAAACATATATGATTAGAACATGAAAGCTTCCAAACTTCTCGGATGGTATGCACTGTAAGAAATACAGTCTTTGTCGCTGACCCATCATGTTTGCTGGCATTCAACTGAAGGTTAAATGGAACACTTAGCTATAATCTGAAAAGAATCCAATTTAAGAAAAAAGATCTTACAATATATTAGTAACATTGCTGCAATAAAATATATATTAACAACACATAGGTACAAACACATTACATAGACATATATCCTCCTAATGAACTGCTGCTGTGTAAATTTGCATTTTTAGAACTCTAAAATTAAACAGGATGTCAAATGATAGATTTTCAATGATCCTAGAACAAGAATAAAGTAGAATATGCTGAGATTCTTACTGAGAAACATCTGGAAAATATTGTCTAACAGAAATGCATAGTCTAAAAAGACATTAAAGGAAAACAGGAATTTCATCTTGGAAAAGAAGCCATGTGTACCGCGGGCATATAATTTGATTTCTGCCATGACTGGCAATGCAGGTAGAGCCCATTGTAGATCGTTCATGAAAGTGTGCAATGAAAATCACAGTCATACATGCTTTAGAATCTGGCATGTGGGATTCAATGGGATGCAATATTCTGTATGGCTACATATCTGAGTATCATTTTATTACCACAGTAGGGACTACCCCTGTCATCTGATCTAATGCTCTTCCTTTAAGGTTCAGTTGTCACGTAGGTGCAAAGACCTCAGTACCGCAGCTACAAAGATGTTTGAAAGTTAATGTTCACCCACTTTTTCTGCTAGAGTTAATTTAATTTTACTCCATTTAGGTGGGGCTTTTTTATGCTGAGAATGAAAAGCTACATAATATTGAGAAAGAAAGAGCAAAAGAATGTAAAACTTTATCAAAGCAAACCAACCTATTGCATGCATTGTATATTTGAATACCAAGTAATTGTATATTTTGTCTTCTACTTCAGGATGATAATGCATGTGATCTATTTTGTCTTCTAAAAATTACATCAGTTTAATTTTTCCACTACTTTATCTCGAAAAGCTTTTAAAGATGCATTTATAATTTATAAAATTTATTTCTGAATTTGAAACATCAGTCCTAATATTCAGGTAGAGTGAGTGTCAAACAGCACACAGCTGCCAAATTAGCAGAACTACATAATTTGGCATTTTTTTGCATAAAACATACAAAAATGAAAAGTATCCCTCATTTTTAAATGGACACTAAAGACAGAAATCCTTTTTTAATTTCAATAAGTGTTTTATTTTTTTGGAAAGCACCTTTTTAAATGAAATAGATTTCATAGGAGCATTTTTCTGAAAGATCATTTTCACAGCTGAAGAAATATTAAGAAGGCTGCCTGTAATTGACAATACTATCATTACTATTTTTGCCAGTATGATTCTATCTGTTTCAATTACACCAGCTTAAGACTTAAATTGGAAATTATAACCTCTGGAAACTAGAGAAAAATCTGAAAAATATTTTAGTTCCTATGTTATATGGAGCTATTTTCTTATCTTTGCTTTCACATGCATTTAAATGACTGATATTTTTGAGTAACCTCAGCTTTCAAATATGTCAGTGAAAGGTTCAGGACCTAGGCATTTAGGATTTAAGTCATACTTTTTTTTTTTTTTTTTTTTTTAGAGTGACAAACAGTCTTCTGATAATGAAATTTACATCTCCATTATTTTCTCTGTTTCCCTCAAGCACCACTCAAAACCTGTATGTTACTAAGAAGGAATTATTTGAAAGATTTCCTGTTGTTTTGCTTTTTTACCTTAAGGACAATTCCTGCCAAGAATTTCTAGTTAAGTATTGTTGAAGGTATCTAGCATAATGTGTATTTGTACTGCATGAATAATTGTTGCCAGGCTATTTTATCATTAGTTTCAAATATCAATAGTCTCTGATCCCATATAGATATGCCTAATTTTCTTATTCACACTATGATCCCCCGTAACTTATTTATCAGTGATAAATGTAAGCATGAAAAGCTTGTATTCATCTTGAAATTGTCCTAAAGCACTCCTGGTTAAGGCTACACATTTCACATAAAAGGAATCTGAACTACGTGTGTCAATTAATTATCTGGGAACAAGGGCCATGAATCCTTCAGATAACCTAATAATTGCTTATTTAAATTAAATTTAGAAAAAAAAAGATCGGGATCTAAGTTACGTATGCCCATCTTGAACAACTTGAGAAAGAAAATCTTGAAAAATCAACATGGTACATATGATATCATTAAAACTCAGCTTTCTTACTGGCTTTCTTGGGGTTTTTTGTGTAATTCATCAAAATGGAAGTCAAGTACATTTTCAGTGCAATTACAAAATAAATTTCAGCTAATATTTCAAATACAAAATTAGGCACATTGCAGCAAATTTTCTTCCCCACACCTTTATTTCACCTTCTTTAGAAAAGTGTAGAAAGTTAATCATGGAAATTACAAGGTGTGGTGAAATAAAAAAAAATAAAATCACAAATTACTTGACACCTGCACAAATAACTTCATTTGCTCCATTGTTATTGTGGTTCTTTGGAGAGTTTTGTGGTTGATATTTAAATAAAGACTGCAAAAATAGTAACGACTTACAGATATAAGAAAAATATAATGACTTCTTGTTCAACATTTGTTTCACATTTTGTGCATATGAAATAAGTATATTTATAAATAAGAACATGTACTTCTCAGACAGCAGATGTGTAAGCTGTGTTATCTTTAACCCTTTGGAAGGATAATGTATGATTTACCAAAATGTTAGTTTTCACATGGTCTCCCATCATAGAAGAGGTCTCAGGATCTGTCTCAGGAGACATACTCACCGAAAACTGGAACTGTGTCTCTACTAGCTTGACTAATAAGTCTGGGGTACTTAAGGGTGTGGGACACACAAACAAAAACCACACAACTATATTTCAGTTTCAAAGATATTATTGCTGCCTGCTTCAATTTTCAAAAACACATCTTCTATCAATGCAACAGAACAAATCTTGCAGTTTCCAAGAATAGTAATTACTGAATTCCATTAGCAAGAATTAAGAAAGATTAATACAGGTTTTGTTTCCAGATCAGAAGGCCACAAAATAACATCACGACACCTGCACAGATGGATCTTCCACCTCCAAGGGGGTGTTCTGCTTCAAAGCCTGAAGCTCCCAAATGAGGCTTAGAAGAAACCTTGTACTGTTTGGTATGATAGGCTTCTGTGAGGCATGCAGCTGTGACAAACACATTGCATGGCTGGTAATATGCCTGCTATTTACAGATATGTTGGTGAATTTCTGATGAGAACCGATTACTTGATTTTAGCACTGACAAGAAGTCACAGAAGTGTCCTGCTTATCCAATAATCTTTAGAATTTGAAAAGGGAGAAATCATGTCTTTTTTTTTCTGCTTCTATATTTTATTGGTCATCATAGGCCTGATTAATACTCTAACAGATATATACAACAATGGCTAAAATTGTGATCTCAAGGGGTTGTAATACTGTAGGAAAAGTTGTAGCTTTGACTGGCTTGACAGTCAAGCTACACTGGTACCCTGTGGAAAACAGAAGTTATCATGAGATATAAAGTCACATTCTTCACGAAACCTATAATTTATTTTGTTTGTTTAATAATTCTCTTTCATTGTTTTACACAGAATCATAGAATTGTCAGGGTTGGAAGTGACCTTAAATACAATCTAGTTCCAACCCACCTGTCATGGGCAGGGACATCTCCCACTAGATCAGGTTTCTCAGAGCCCAGTCCAGCTTAGCCTCAAAAAATTCCAGGGATGGGGCTTCAACCCCTCTCTGAGCAACCTGTTCCAGTGTCTCATCACCCTCATGGTGAAGAAATTCTTCCTAATATCCAATCTAAATCGATGCATCTCTAGCTTTAATCTCTTCCCTCTAGTCCTACTACTACCGGACATACAAAAAAGTCCCTCGCCATCTTTCTTGTAGGTGCCTTAAGATACTGGAAGGTCATAATAAGGTTTCCTTTGAAATTTGTTTTTTA
>JANHFX010003939.1:0-14872 GCA_027560015.1 Chloroceryle amazona
GTTGACGTAGGCGCGTGCGGCGCCAGGTCGCTGGTGGGGGAAGGAAGATGGCGGCGGGCGGCGGTTGGGGCTCGTGAGACGGCGGCGGCTTCTGGGGCCGGAGGGACGAGGCGAGTGGCGAGACGACAGGGTGCGGAGTCGGGAAACGGGAGGCCGGCTGGACGGTGAGTGCGGTTCTGTGCTGGGCTGCTGGTGGGGTGGGAGCGGGGCTGAACTGCCCGGGAAGTGCGGCTACCTCCGCCATTTTTAGGCCGAGAGAGAGTTGGTGCGGCCGGGGCCAGGAAGAGACGGAGCCCCGGTACGGCCCACCAGCTGTGGGGGGCGGTTGCAGTAGTGAGGGGCTGCGGGGCTGCCCGAACTGGAGCACCCTTGGGAGTGCGGGTTCTAGGGCTTGTCTCTGCAGGGCCCAGCTCCGCGGCGCTGGGCCCACGGGGTGGAGTGTGCTGGAGGGCTGAGGTGGCGGCGAAAGCTGAGTCTCGGAGCAGGCAGATGGTCCCCTTTCTTGCTTTTTCTACCTCATTTTTATTTTAAATATTGTTATTCTTCTTTCCGTCTTGGATTTGGGTGGACATCGGGTTGTGACTGCTTGAAGATACGTCTTGGGAAGCCGTAGTACTTACGGGTAGATACAGCCATGGGTAGCAGGGACTTGCTTATTCTGGAAGGGTGGATGGATTTAATGACGATACAGTGGCATGTTCCACTGGTTGAGACTCACCCACCTACGATTATGACATAGGTAGAAAACCTAGATGACTTGTTAAATTCGAAAAAAGAATACTTGTGTTCTTCCTCGTGAGAGCTCATTAAACTTCATGCTTTCTCTCTTGCAGACTGTTAATTTCTTTGTTATGAGTAGATAGCTGTATGGTTTCAAAATATTTTGAAATACTGGTACTCATTTGAGCTCTTCTGTTTGTCTTACAAAAGTTGTCGTAGGTAAGTAGTACTACACTCTACTAGTTTTGTAACTCATTCTATCCTTAAATGCAATTTTGTCAGTAGTATCTAGGAATTTGTTCCTATGTAGACCTAAGTTCCTCACTCTTCTTGCAACAGCAGGTTAATTCTGTTAAGTTTTTTTCTAAGTCAAACTGTTCTTCCTTTAAGAAATGCAGCACTACACACACATTTGTCAGACAGTTTATACAGTATGCCAAGAATGTCAGAATACTTTGGAGTTTCCTTCTGACCTCTTTTATCAGATAAATTGAGTTTTATTTCTCAGCTGCTTGCTGCAGTATTTTGACATTTTTGATATAAGAATATATAATCATAAAACTTAGTTCAAAGTCTAGCTCAACATCTTGCTCATTTGTGCTGTAGTATTTCTTATGGGAAGATCTGAAATTGTACTTAAAAGACTTTGTATTTAAATATGCTCAGCATGATAAGAAAAATCTGTTATGTTTTTAAGCGCTTCACTATTAGTGTTTTTGGAGTTCTCTGCCCATCAGCTCTGCAGTTTAGAAGGTAAGCTTTATGTGGCCTTCCTGCTTTTGACTGTTTCAGAAGTGTTAGGAACTACCAGATGATAGTAAGAGCATAAATTTTGAGAAATAAATATGGAAAGATATTTATATTGAAAGGTGGGGGAAAAAAAAAAACAAATATCTTTGAGCTGCAGAGAACTTTAGGTACTATTAACCAGCATATGTTTAACTGAATACTTCCAGAGCTGCTAAAACCTCTTAACTGTCATTTTTTTTTTTGTCACTCACTATAAACAGTTAAAGGTTTTCCCTATTACCTGGAGCGTTGGACCTCCATTGAACCCTTGCAGCAGTAAACATTAGACTGTTTGAACCATTGGAATTGAAAGTTCACATCAGTTTTATGTTTCCTTTATCAGGAGAAGATAGCTCAGGAAGTAATAACAGCTAGTGATCATAATTGTACTTGAGACAGAGGTGCTGGAAGTGTACCTCTTGATCCCCCCCTTGATCTCCTCCTCGATCTGAGGAGGGGATGAGAAATCTTCTGTTTTGTTCCCATCCTTAACAAATGTCTTAGTCTTATGACTTACCTGAGAAAAAAATACTGTGGAGAAGACTCTCCGTCTTCTTTTTGGTAGGAATGTGGAAGGCATAGTTTATAAATTTTTACTGATGTGATTCCATGCAAAATATTTAACTATTTTTTTTGTCTCCTAGCCACAGGGTTGTTATGTAGGGAATTTTCATAGTTGATTCACTAATGCTGGAAATGAAAATAATTTTAGCCTTGCCCAAATACTACTGTAGTTCAAAATTTAGAAAGCTGCTCATATCTTTGTGCGGGAAAGCTGTAAAAACAAACTGAAAAATTTATTGGTAGTGTGTTTGTGAAATCTATAAAGTTAGTTTTTAATTTGACACATTATCTTTCAATAACAAAATGATATAATATCAGGAAAGCTTTGTACAAAGTAAAAATAGAGATATGAAGGTTTGGTTGGTACAGTTAATGAAGAAATGCCATTGATAAGTAAAGCTCAGTTAAACTGAACATTGTTAGAGCTTAATGGCAGGGAGGAGTTACGGTAAAGATCTTTCAGAAGATTAAAATGTTAAAGTACTCTTAGTTTTCTTCTCTTTGATAGCCAGATAGTTCTTTGGTGTTCATTTCCTTTCATTTTTGGAGCATCCAAAAGACTATACTTTTAAATGGTACTAAACTTACCAGCAATCCATTCTTGCTCAGTAATATTTAAAAAGAACACTCAGCATTTAATAGAATGCAATTTCTGGTTCAACCAGCTCTCCACATTAAGGCTGGGTGTACTAGTCATTCTCTTGTGAAACTTGAAATGTGATATGAAGTATATATATTTACCAGGAAAGAAAGTAAGCTAGTTTCATTTCTGTTGTGCAATATTACTTTTCATAACGCATTCAGTATAAAGACAGTGCATGCACAGTGATGTGAAATACTGGTTAAAATTGTTCTTCAGTTTGTTGTAGGTTGAAGTTTATGTTTGGAAAAGGCCCGAATTCTGGTGTTAGAGCATAGTAGAAGCCTGTTGTTTTGTTTTTTTTTGTTATAATTAGAAAAGTGGCTAAATATTCTAGACCTTCATTATTTGCTTATTTTAAAAGGTTTCAAGCTTCTTTCCCGTTAAAGAAGGGAACTTAATTTAAAGAAGGGAAAGAAAGCTAACCCAAAATGCAACAAACAAAATTAACCCAGAAACAAACCTTGAAAAATATAGTACTTTTTAATAGCTTGAGCACAAGTTAAGTCAGAATATACAAGTTTAAATATACTACTCGCATGATACTGTCCCTTGAGCATTATACTTCTTCTGGTACAGTTTCTTCTTATTTTCATACAGTGGTCACAGTTACAATTTGAAAGGCATTCTCTGATTGTGGAGGGATACTGTTTTATGCTTTGATACTAACTGATACTGTTCCTGTTTTATCTCTGCACCAAATTCTAAAATGAAAGTATGTTGCTGTGTAGCAAGAGTGGCCATTATAAACAGATCCTAGTAAGCTATGTGTTTGGTTTTCACTTGGGGGGAAAGACTAAAAACATAAGTAAAACCCAGGCTTTTTTCATTAAGGTACCTTTTTGATCAGGATGAGTATGCACAAACTTCCTTAATATGAGATAATCTTTAACACTGAAAATCCATGTAAATATACTTTAAGGATTGAAAAATGTACCAAGTCTGATGATAATGAATTATACAGAGTTAAGTTGCAATGAAGTCCCAGCAGGAATTATGGGTTCTAGTTAAGTTATTGCTTTTATCACAATTTCTCTCAGTTGTAGGAGGAAAGACTTACTATACAGAATTAAACTTTACTGTTGAGTAACCCTGATAAAACTTCTGTGTTGTACACAAGTGTTGTTTCAAACAGTTTCATGGAAGTGTTCTTACACATATACAGAACATAAAAAGTATAAGCAATTTTTCACATTTTTAAGACACAGATGAAAACGTCTCTTACTGCATCAAGTAACCCTAGTACATTTTTTCTATCAAAAATGAGCGAGAAGTTTATCTTCAGTTTAATTTTTAATTTAAATAGATTTTCTTCCCATACACCGTTGTTAAATCTAAACACTTCAATTTCTGTTTACTTTTAGTTCTGATATGAAGAACACCACATACTTGTCGTGAGCTCGTTGCTGTTACTTATTTAGTCTTCAGTTTAATAAAATGTGCTGGTTTGAAAAAATAAAATCTATTAACTTTTTAAGCTTTACAAATGTTATCAGAGGAGCTGTAAATTTTATGTAACCTAGAATTTTTAGTTCTTTTAAATAACTAATATTCTGTTGCCTGTCTTCATTTAGTACCAGAGTTTATACAGTGGTGCAGGCAGCTGTACAGCTGTACACACCCTTTCTGCGAGCAGCAATAGGATGTTTGTTTATAATCTGTCTCAGTGTTCTGCGTTGTCCTGTGTCTTAGAAACACTGGTTCTGGAACTGGTGAGGTGGTATGGAAAGAGGTGGTGATGGGAAATACCTGGCTCTGCTGTGGTATTGATTTAGGCTGCACTGAGTGACTGTAGCCATGTGTTACAGTAGGTACTGTTCTTAGTTAATGTGGCAGATCTATCAGCTCTTTATAAAATACATTCCTAAATGTTTAAGATTGTGTCTTATTATCAAGTTTTAATTTAGGTTAGTTGGTTATGAAGTGTAGAATTTAGATTGCTCTTAGCCACTTACCTGTAACTTTAAAGTTAGGACCCTTGAGTTCAACAGTGTGGCAGGATAGGCCAGAAGCAGTTTTGCAACTAAAGGTATTTGACACTGATCAGTTCTGTGTATTAGTGTTTTATACACTTCAAGATGAGCACAGGTACTTGAAATAATCCTCATTTCTTGGGTATAAACATTTCACAGCTCCTTTAAATAATTTTCAGAAATGCAAAAGAAACATGATACAAAGAGTGTTAGTGTGCCCTTTCTTAAAGGCAGGCCAGAGGCTGGATAACAAGGAGTCCGTAGTTTTTTATGGCCTTGGTGTAGTCTGAGTTCATTGCGAAGTATTTGCAACACTGATTTGTATCTTACCCTGGGTGTATGAGTACTCATTGCAGATTTGAGTCTGGTGGGAGCTGTGCTTTGAATTGGGTAAGCAGTGCCACAGCTCCAGCTGATGCAAGTGCTTGACTTAGTCTCAGGACTGCATAATGGTGCAGCTCTACCCTGTCCTGTGTACATTTGCAGTCATGTGAAAAGGTGTTGCAGCCCAAAGTAGTTTCTTCCCCTGCTTCTGGATGCATTTTTATTTTTTTTTCCCCCTCTTCTGTGTAAGCAGAGGCATTCCTGAAGCTCCATAGGCAGTTGGCTCAGAAGCTGCTCTGGGTTTTGACTAACATTAGCAAAAACGAGCTCTTAACACAGATCATATTATTAGCTGGGTGGCCAGATATTCATGTTGGCTTAAAGGAGAGGTCATGCAGGACAGGAACACAAAATTGGGGTCAAGGCAGCACTGGTATTTTTGTGTGTGTGTGTCAGCAGTTTTAGGTTGAGTTCAGGTCATTATGGAACTTGATCTCAGCAATCCCCTAGACTCTTCCTACAATCCTGAAGATCACTCAGTAGCTATTGCTGCAGTTAAATTGTGTGATCACAATGAGCAGTTGCATCTCCTACCATTGTTGTCCGTTCCCCATCCTCATTAAAAATTACCACTTAGCTTTGAAAATGCCTTTTTTCCTACTGGGGAATGATTCAAGCAAACCATTACTCTTCTCTGCAAAAATGAGTGAAATTCAGAGAAAAAAAATTCAGATTGTACAAATTTGCAAATAGACGACTACAATCTAAGTATTAATGTGGTATGTTCATTCTGCAGTATTTGCACTGTTCCTAAATTATGGAGCTTGGAATTCAACTCATACTTGAGTCAGTCAAACCATGTTTTACAATCTTTTTCTATTGATGGATGCAAATATTTTGGTCTCCTTAGCAGATTTAAGGCTAATAAATAAACTATTTGCAATTATTATATGTGTTGTAGACTCTCTACTAATATATTAAGCCACAGCTGCCAAATTTTCTGTATAGCAAGATGAAAATTTTGATCTAGAACCAGGGACTGAAGTGATGCTTTTGCCAGGAAAGCTTGCTGATAGTCTCAAGGCAGCCAGTATTAAGTAGGAAAGAAATGCCAAGGGATTTTTGGACATTTGGAGAACTGTTAGTTTTCAAAACTGAAGCTCTCTGGTGACGTGTGTCTACTGAATTGTCATTTTCATGGGAGCTTCACTCTCCCTGTAATTGCAGAAAATCTGGTACTGAACCTGTGCTCTCTAAAAGGCTTTGTGGAGGATTGATGTATGTGAATGTAAATTTCCTTTACTGGGAAATGTATGGATAGACCAGATGAACCCTTGCTTTTATTGAACAGTACTAAATGGTAAATGCAAAGGCTGTTTACTAAAGATGCTTAAATGTGGTCATTGAGCAGTGTGTACATATATATTCGTAATTGTATGCAAGCTTGTAATTGACAAGGACAGACCAGAAAACTAATATTCCTGGAAGAGTCAGCTGTGTGATTCCAGTTAAAAGAAAGTGTATTCCCAATGCAGTTGTGTGAGGAAGTGGTATATAAATCAGCCATTAATTTAGAAAGTTTCCTAGTGTTCAAGGTTTCTTTATGTAGTAGGATCTCTATGTTGACTATGTTTTGAAATAGATGTACTTCTGACAAAACTTTCAGAAGTGAGTGATGTTAAGTAAACCTTTACATACCGAGAGGTTAAAATTAGAATAACAGTTTATTTTTTCCTATTGTAAGTTTGTTCCTAATCTGATTAAACAATTTCTAACCTATAGCAAACAGGGATTATGAGTTTATTCCACACCAAACCGTGGCAAAAGAGTAGTTAGACTTCTAAATCTCAACTGGAGCAGATATTGAGAAGCTACACTTCTGTCTACATTTCTGAATTCTGTCTTTATCCATATAATGTTCAGCTAGAACTTTGATCAAAGTAATTTAGAAGTGCTGTTTTCTTTCACTACTTCCATAATTTAAGAGTTGTTTGCTTTGTTAATGCGATATGTTTTTGTGTTTTAACTTCTCTGATTCACCGTACTTCAGTAGTGGGGGACATTAATGTAGTTGTGTAGAAATTAATGTAACTATGGTTTGAATTTCGGTAGCAGGATTTGTAAAGCATGTTTAGCAGCAGTGTACAATCTGATAAATTTTGAATTGCTCTCTCCAGTTCCACTACTCTTGCTTGGGTGTGTTGCTATGTTTGGCTTTAGCAACTGTAGATATTAGTTTGTTATATGTATTTTGTTATAAACATAGCTGGTAATTTGACTACATAAACCTTGAATTCTGGTTTGGGAGGTGATCACAAACAAATCTCTGTCTTGGATAAATCCTTCTGTGTGCATCTGCTACATCTTTTTATCAAAAGAGAATCAGAAACCCTTGAGGGGAGAAAACTCTTATTCTGTATTGCTAGGAGGTATTATGTTACAGGGCATTTATTCTGCAGTGTGACTGTGTTTAGGATCTTCTTTTCTTACACTGAATACATGAAGTACGTAAATAACCTTGACATGTCCAGAAGAGGTGCTCTATCACACAAAATCTCAGCTTCTGGGTGTGAGTTATGGTGTAGACAGGGGTGGTGAGTGGCTTTTACCATAAAAATATGCTACTAAATAAAAAGTTCTTTTCTGTGCAAGTGTTCTACTGAAGTATAAAGTATCTTTTTTTTGGAGAGAAGCAGAAAAAAAAATCTTTGAAATATCAGTATTAACTACTGAAAAATATTGCTTGGTGTTTTGTTGGTGGTGGTTTTTGGTTGGTTGGTTTGTTGCATGAATTAAAATATAAAGGCACATTTTGATAGCACTGTTTCACTTCCTCTTGCTCCCCTTCCCATATTTCAGTTTTTTATTTAGGGAAACTTAAGATGCTATTTTCCTACCTTTATTTGGCCCAGAAACTGGCACGGCAAACAGCATTGCTTTGTCAGAAGATTGGCCTAAGTAACACCAAGGGGAAGTGGCAGGGGAAGCAGCATTCTTTGGGTCATGAAGTAGAGATTTTCGTAATTTTTCTCTTTTGATGCTTTCAACATTTGTTTTTACATAAAAGCTGCAAGATTTATGCATGTGTTTGACAAGCATGTAATAGGTAAGGGTTATGAAAGTTGAATCTTTACAACAACTCATTAATTCCCAAGTTTTGCTAAAAGGGCTTTAGTATCTTCCTGTCAGCGTTGAAATTGCAACTCTTAGAGACTCATACTCAACTTTGTTTAATATTAAAATACATGTTTCTGTTCCAGTGTGAAGAGAATCAAACGGTGGTTAGATTGTATGGGCTTTGTTCTCTTTAACATCAGAATTTCAGTAGGTTGTTTCTGAAACAGAGATATTAGTTGCCGCGTTTCCCTACTTGAGTCTTTTGCCATTCCACTAATCTTAAATTTTTCTGAAGGCTTTTTCTGTAGGATTTCTTTCCACTCTTTCTACACCCACTTCCTCCCCAAGCTGTTTGTGTGTTTTATACAAATGAGGGCTTGTCTTCTAAGGAGTTATCTCCTGTCAGGAGCCAAGTATAGACAAATGAAAGCAGAACGTCTGTCTATTCCATGTGGTACTCAAAAAATGGTTTGTAGAATCCAGTAAGGTTCCAGTTTGATCATGTGTGAACTGAGGGGGAAGATGGTGATTTTCTGGTGATTTGCAGGTTCTGTACTTAAACAGTAGCACTTGGATTAAGAGGGACCTTGATATGCTTGAGGAACAGTTTAGCAGAAACATTCTGAAGATTGTAAAGAGACATGCTGGATTCTCCATGGGCAGGCATGGCCATGTGGATTTGTACAAGCTGTAAAGTGACTGAAGAGCAGTCTTACTGAAGAGAAGCTGAGAGTTACAGTGAGTGGCAAGTTGAATATGAAACATCAATATGCTCCCTTTATAAATAAGGTGAATGGCATGTTGGGTGTAACCAGGAGGAGCATCTTGAGCAGATTCAGCTGTGATTTGATTTTTTTTACCAAGATTGGTGTTAGTTTAACTGGTCTTGATGTAACCAGCTGAAGAATATCTTGATGAGGGTGAGAGGCTATTCTGTGTATAAAATACTGCTGGGTTTTGTTTGTTTATTCTTCTTTGGGTCCATTTTGTTTGTTTGGTTTTTTTTTGTTTGTTTGTTGGTGTGGAGTGTTTGTTGTGGGTTTTACTTTGTTTTAGTATTTGTCATGCTGTGTTAGGTGATGTAAAAGTTAGTCCTAAAGTTTTGTTTCCTGGTGAAATGGTAGCTTCAGGGTAAGGCAGCATTGGTAATCACTTCAGCATGAAAACCAAGCTGAATGTATTTCAGACAGTTAAGATGAATTGCTGTTACCATAGTGACTCACGGAAATAAGTGAGTTATAATCTAAATGTAGATCTTGACAAATACTAAGCAGGAGTCAAGATAAAGGAATATACTGGTAGTTTAGAGGGAGGAATAATATTGTTATTTAAAAATAACAAATATTGTCAGTAAACTTTAAGCACAAGCTCTCCAGTCAGTAATGCTGAAATCATGGCAGCAGACCAAATTCTGTGCATCTTCTAACTGATGTTTAGCTATAGTCTGCCAAACATCCTGCAGTTGGTTGCTTCTGTGTTTTCTTTGATGTGCACTTCAAACAACTTGCTGTACAAGTTGCTTTTGTGAGGTGCAGAAAGGGTATCATTCTAGGCTGTTTCACTTGTGAAAGTAGCTTACTGTGGCCAAAGCCATAAAGCAGGACCTGTCTCTTGAGTCCTGTGAACTAAAAAGTTTTGACTTTTTTTTTGTGATGGATGTAAGCATCTGCTTTCTGTAATATGTTTACTTTGGAATGAGTCAAAGTTTTAGTTGAGGAATGTTTGAGTTTTGATCATTGGGTATTTATTTAACACTAGAAATCCAAAGTTTGAAGACAGTGTTAGATGTGCATATAATATATGTTGTGCTAAGCACACCCAACTGTTTAAGATTGTCTCCAGGCTCTGTAACCTGAGACTTTGACTGGCTCCTTGGTTGTTGGTTTTTGTTTGGTTGTGTTTGTTTTGTTTTGTTTTGTTTTTTCCTGTTAGCCCACTTTGCATCATTAGAATTTAAGACCCATTTTTAGGAAAGTTTTGTTCACAAATAGATTACATTAGAGAATGGATGCTAATGTATGTTGGGAGTATATTGGGAGCCCTTGGGAAATCTACTTGCTGCAGAGAGCAGTACTGTTGCTTAATACCAACCAATCTTGTATAATATAGAGCAGTACTTTTGTCTCGAGTTTTGTGCTTTCATGTGTTACAGACCTGTGGCTAATCAGGTCTGTGCTCACATAGTAAGAATGTCTTTTATTTTAAGGTTTAAGCTTACTATAGTCGCATCTAGAAAAATTTTGAAGATCCGAATATTGTCAAAAGAGCCATGTTATTGCTGTGCCTTGTGTAGTTCAAAAGTGAGAATAAGATTTAAAAATATTCAGAGCACAAAAACTTTACACAGGTTTGTTGTTATTTTTCATGTTATAAGGGTTTTTTTTATCTGTAACAAAAATATTTCATCGCCACATGGCTAAGGTGCGCTACTTGCACTTCATTGTTCCATCTCATTGTCTGATGCAAATTTTCCTTATCACTCTGGTACATATTATTTTTACAAAAACTGACATTCTGTTAACACAGTTCAGAGTCAAGGCTGGTCACAGAGTAGCTCTGAAGATGAGAATGTGTTGTGTTTGTGTGTGTGTGGTGGTTTGTTGTATGTTTTGTTTATATTTTTGTTTGTTGTGTTGTTTTGTGTTTAGTTTGTTCTAACTAATTTTATAGTTCTCAATGCAGCAATTATCTTTCATAACTATTGGAAAAAATACCATCTCGTTATAAAACTGTAAATAAAGATTAGTAGTTCTTTTTCTGGACTCTGTTTAGATGTAGCGCTGTCTTTTGACAAAGAAGCTTTATCTGAATAAAATTTGTGTTCTAAAGACAGGACAGTTAATAAAGTAGTACTCATGGAATTCAGTACAATTTTCATATTTTAGGTGATCTTGCTTTTTAAAATCTGTTTAAATGTTTTTCCAACACAACAGGAAATTGAAACACAAAGCAATTCAAGGAACTGGTCAAATTAATCTGTTTTTCACTAGATCTGCAAATTGACATAGTTCTTTCATAACTTTTCTGTGTTTTCAGAGTGGAGTTATCTAATGTACTGTGAAGGAAAGTTATGATCAGTCTTCAGGAAAATTATGATAGCTGCATAGAGCAGAAGCCAAGTCACCTCTGCTGTGAGCATTTAATTAATTGTCAGAGATGCAAATTAGTTTTGGCAGATTTCATGCATATCTTCAGAAAATGTGGTAGAAGCTTGCTGCTGCTAGTGCTGCTTTTGCAGTATTTTTAATAGTGTGAGTTTCTGATACTTCTAGATTATAAGCCTATCTGCTTCAGTGAATGAAGTGAGATGCAGAAACACTGATTCAAAGCTAATCTTTTTTTTTATGTTAATTTCCTGTTTGAAAGAGGAATTATTTTGGGAATGGTTAATTTAGACATTTTAAAATATTTGGAAGACCATTTACTTAAGATGATATGTTTTGCAAAAATGAAGATTCCTTTTCCTATGTAGCCCCCTACCTGGTGATTTTATGCTTTCAAGAAAAGCTTGAGTCTTGATAAAAGCCTGTCATCTGTTCAGCCCTTTACCAGAATGGTTGGCTGTATTCATGTGTAACAGGAATGATGTATGTACATGAATCCTTCTTTTTTTTTAACCCTCCCCAAAATGAAGAAAAAAATTGCTGAAGATGGCAAAATTAGAACATTTATGTCTGGAATATATCCTTCCACATAATTCTTTTGCACTGGCAAGAGGTATGATTCACAGGTAAGGGAAAAGACTGGATAATGGGACCAAGAAAAAACATTCCTGAAAATAATGTGAAAGTTTCCACTGCTGGTCTCCAGAACAGAGATGCATGTTTTTCCAAAAGGGGAAATAAAGGAGCATTTCTTTTACAAAGTATCACCACTGAGTACAAAGAGAGAAAGGAATGACATTAAACAATCAGACCAAATACAATTTACAAGTGTGGTTATTCACATGTGCTTACAGATTCCTTAATATACAAATACAAAAATGCAGAGGTGCATTTTTTCAGATATTGCTGTTTAGAATAGGATTTTCAATTTAGAGAAGCTTTACTGAAATGAAATTAAGCAGTATATATACCTTGTAGATGTAAAAGTGCTTGTCTAATCAAAGAAAGATGACGTTTGCTGCTGATGTATTGAATGGTAAACTTGTTATGATTAACTTTCCATTGTGGTGTTCTTATCTTGTTCTCTCTTGGTAGGTTTGTTTGGTTTTGTTTTTTATGAATGTCCTCCACCATGTTTTTGACTCCTGTGTGCTTCTTTGATGCATATAATTACTATTAATTTTCTGTTACACTGTATCCTTTAAAGCAAGCACTTTTACATGTATGTTGTTTAACTGTCTACTATGCATTTGGTTAATTGGTATACAGGTACACTTAGAATTTGTAGCATTTGTTTCCCTTTGCTTTAGCTATTTCAGAGCAAAGTCTCTCAAACTGCAGGATGTTCTGTTGTAGTGAGCTGTTTAGAGTTGTGAATAGCCTTCTATTTTACAATTTGGAAACATACTTTCCTTTTGACATACACGGATTATTTATTATTCACTGTATTGCACCCAAGTTAGTTTCAGTTCAGTAAAGAATATTAAATAGGCAAGCATGTTTTAGTTATCAGTTACTGCACTTCATTAATGATCTTTACTTTTTGGGTAAACCCAAATATTTTATCAAGATTATACATAAATTAGATTACTTTCAGTGTTGAGCTATCTGTAGCAAGTGATGGATTTAATAGAAGCCGTGACACACTGTCATTTTCTAAGTTCTACTTGGTTAAACCAGTGCAGAAGGATGCTTTGGTGTTTTTATTTTGGTTTGAGTAGCCTGACTTGGTTTATTTTGATTGAGTGAACTTATGTGTGAATTGCTTTGGTTGCGTGATTTCAGGCAGCAAAGTCCAAATCTGTCAATTTTCAAAACTTACTTTGAGATTAATTTTGATATCAAAGAAACAACTATACCCAGATAAGATGATAAAGTAACTACGTTACTAAATTAAATGCTAGGGTTATCTTTGTGGCCTTATTTGAGTACATGAACTAAGTGTTAAGCATTTTCTGTAGTGGGCTAATACTTTTCTCTTGTTTTAAAAAGCAAACAAATTCCACAGATTCATCTGTCTTGTGACACCATGCTGCCCTGGGTGTAAGGTCATCCTCGTTTTTTTTTCTTTTTTAATTTTCTATATCCTCGTCCCTCTGATAACTCAAAAGCAGTAGTAAACTTGCCATCCTTATGCTCCCATTGGGAGCAGATGAAAGGCTTACTCTCTCCCAAGTCTATATGTTGACAGTTAAGAAACAGCAATGGACATCTCAAGTGCTATCACAAGCTTCTTGAGTTCTGTTGTGCAGTTTCTTCTGCTCAGTCCTCTCTCAACTAAATTATTTCTAATTTATCTCTCTGTTTTTTTGTTGTGTTTTTTTTTTTTTTTTGAAACCTGTATCTATTTGTCAGGTTTCTCATCGACTCTCTTTGACCATGATTCTCATGTTTGTGCTTCTGTGGTTGCTTCCACTCTTCCTGTGTTTCCTCTAATTTGTCTTTGGTATTTTTTTTGGTCCATCTGGTCCTAATCATGTCCTCAGTTTCATGTCAGATATGCCTTCATTTATTTCTCAATTTGATTGCATTTTCCAGGCATTCTTTTGTCATCTTAGTTGAAAAGTAGGCCGAGTTACCTTACAGTGTTTGCTCAGTGAATTAAATAAATATTTTTATATTCCCAGTTGTGTGAAAGCTGGTGAGTTTTGAAGGGGTGTTTGTGGGGACAGAAGAGAAGAAACTGACAGTCAGGTCTCTGAAAAGTCATGTTTCTCTTGCAATCATAAGGATGCATGAAAGAATGGCATACAAATATTCAATTCACAATTCAAGTTGTGGTAAAAGTATAATGAAATAGAAAAGAATAGCAATGGATTGGTAATATTCCAATCCATAAACAGTACAATAAAAGCTGACCTGTGTTTGATGTTGGAAAAATCTTGCCATTGCTTCTAATTCTGTGCATTAAGGAAAAAATATTCTTCCTTGTTGATGGACTCTAAAATAAACACCAAGTTTGCTTAAAAAAGGAAATTTGATATTACTGCTCTGGATTATACATTGTACTCTAGTATTTGTTTGCATGCTTCTACTCACGCTCCCAGTACAAGAGGAGTTTTAACTATAAATGGACTGAATTCAGACTAAGACCTTCTAAGGGAGAACCTGTTGAGGTTTATCCTGACAAAAAGATTAAGTAGGATACTGATAACTTAAATGGGTGTATTTGTCTCACTGGAGTAGAGGTCTTTGGAAATAAATGCTCTGGTTTCATCTGATAGCTGAATCTGTAAAAAAAAATCCCTATTCATTTCTTTGGTGTCTTTGTTTGGAAATTACACTTGGTATGTATGTACACATTTCTATATGCATGTGCACACCTTTTTTTATGTATCTGTTTATATATATCCCATGCGGATATGACTTGGGCATAAGGGTATTACATGGCTGAAAGATAATACTAGAGACATTAGTAGAATAAAATTGATCAAATGGATAAAAAAAAAAAAGTGTACTGACAGCACCACTCAGCTTGGTGTCATCTGCAAACTTGTTGATGGTGCACTCGATCCCGCTGTCTATGTCATTGATAATGATGTTAAACGAGACAGGCCCCAGTACGGACCCCTGAGGGACACCACTTGTCACTGATCTCCATCTGGACTTTGAGCCATTGACCACTACCCTCTGGATGCGGC
>JANHFX010003940.1:0-38392 GCA_027560015.1 Chloroceryle amazona
ACAGCTCCCATCTGCTGCGGGGCCCAGTCTGGGACTCCCCCAGTGCCTGCTCCACAGCATCAGTGGTGATGGTGATGTAGTTACCATCAGGGGAGTTGGGTTTCATACTGGCTTTGTATATATATTCTAAAATATTCTATTTTTATTATTATTTTCACTTTCATTAAAGCTGTTCTAGTTTCCTTTTCTAATCCCTGAGTCTCTCTCTCTTATTCCCCTTCTCTTCCCCTTTGGGGAGGGCAGGGGGTTAACAGTGTATGTTACAGGTCTAAGAGGCCACCCTGACCCTAAACCATGACACTTTTCAAGATGTTATGGATATGCTTTGTGACAAAAGAACAAAGAAACATACAAAAGAAATCCTTATGTATTCATTTCCACTTTCAAAAGAGATTTGATGAAAACAGGAATAGGGCTAGGTGTTTACGAACCTGCTATAACAGTTGCTGTTTTCAATGGGAACAAACATATAAAGTAATAAATATTAAAAACAAATATTCTTTCATGAAAATATGTTACCTTTTTCTTAAAACATTATTGACATTTTATGGATAAATTGGTATCTTCCAAATATTGAAAAAATATTACTCACATACTCTCTGTGTGGATTAGACTGGCAAGTAAAAAGTAGCAAGAAAGGTTTTAGATTAAAACGTGTATACTTTTATCAGACTGACAGAAGCAAAAAGGTTAGAAATTCACTTTTTTCTAAACAGATGTTTAGTGTTCCAATTGGTGCACTGTACTGTGAAAAAAAATGCATAAAAATCATTAGCAGGAGCAACATATTTATTTAGAGATATCAACAAGATAACTTCTGATTTAAGTCATATACAAAATGTATTACATATATTGAGATAAAAGATTAAAATCATTGCATTGTTTTTGTTTTGTAGTGTGGGAAAATCCAAAGATCAGGTCAGAAAATGCCATCTAACAGCCTTGCTATCTCTGAAACAATTCCAATGGCAACTGGAAAAACTAAAATGAATATAATTACTGTGCTAAAAAAAGCCCAAACTTTGACAAAGGGAAGACCAAAGATGATATTGGGTAAAGGAAGAAAGGGTTAGGAAATGAGTCTAGAGATAGAGAAAATATCATTGATATGAACATGGAAATTTTATAATTGAATTAAAGAGAAAGGAACAAAAGAAGTAGCAACCCCCGAAATTTCAAACATGACAAGCAGGAGTTGCAAATTCATACTTTAATCTGAATTAAAGGCAGAGCCTAGACTTCATGACTTCCTTTTAAATTTTCATAAGCTTAACTGTCTCCTCCAAATGATAAGCACGCAAGTCTGGTCTTCTAAAATATCCTGAAATGTTGTTGGTGGTTTTGTTTGTTTTTGTTTTGTTTTTTTTTCTTCTTCATCTTCTTTGTTGTTGTCGTTGTTTGTTTGGTGGTGCTGGGTTTTTTTTAAAGAAAGTTTTTTAATGTGTGATGTCCTGGTTCAAATACTTATTAGTATATGCTTGGTTCATTAAAGTATCTTCTGCATACAATAACAGAATGAGGAAAAAGGCACTTTGAGAAGACTTCTAAATCAGTACAGACAGAAGAGCAGCTCTGAAGTTGTTTTACCTAGACAAGTTTGAAAAAACCCGCTTTGAACAACTTATGATGTCCTCCTTCTGTCAAACCAGTGATTCAGTTCTAAGGTGATCTCTGTAATTCACTGAGAGTGTAATAAAAAAAAATCAGATATGACAAACAGCTTATTGGGATTGTCTTTCTGAAATTCTTTCTAGCATGTGCATGTACTTCTTAACCTACCTTTAGTATGATATCCTACTCATCTGTTCCTTTTGGACAGAGCATTCTACCTCAGGGTGGATTGATAAAGGGAGCTCATTTGGCAGAAAACGTCTTATGCAAGATTAAAAGCAAAGTTTGGTTTTTGGAGCCTGATGGAAAACTGCTACCTATGTAACAGAGGGGCACATGGTCCTGATTCAGACTGTCATCATAGACATTCCAAGGCTCTAGAGTATTTGAAAGTTTCAAAATTCTCTTCTATGGTTTAGAACAATTTTTGACTGGAATATTAAAATCTTTTCAGCATGTTATCTAACTTTGTTTATATGGAAATGCCCTGGATTCAGCTAGGATAGTGTCAGTTTTCACCAGAAGCTGGGAAGGGACCACAGACAGGATAGATAACCAAACCAGCAAATGAGATATTCAATAGCATACTGATGTAATGCCTGCTATATAAGGGTGAAGGGTGGGCTGGGCTGGGCACTCAGATCTCAGTTCAATGTAGGTCTAGGCAGCTGGTGCATTTTATATCACTCTCTTTACATATTGTTCCATTACTACTATAGCAATTACTGTTGTTTCTTCCCAGTTTGCATTGTTCTATTAAATGCTTCCTATCCCAATCCATGGAATTTTGCCATTTTTTCTCCCTACTCTCCTTCCCATCCCACCTAGGGAAGAAGGGGGATGTGAGAGGGTGGACACACCATGCTCAGATCCTTGCTGGATCTAAACCACACCAGGAAACTGTACATTTAAAGGAATGCTATATTAGAGTTAAGGAAATGGTATAATAACTAAAGTTTCTGTACGTGTTCTTGGTGCAGAGATATCAGATGCTCATAATATTAACTTGACATTACTGTGGAGATTTTATTAAATTAAACTGCATTTTATAATGTTTGTGCAAAATAGTAATTTTATTAAAACAATATGTGAAATTATTAGCATTAACAGAAAAAAAAAAAATTCCTTAAGAAGATTGATTTGTCTTTCATTAGAAAATCAGGAGGATAACCTGAGGCTAAAATTACCATGTGAATTAGCTGTTTATATGCATCTATTTCCATAGCAACAAAAAATGCTGAAACATGACTAACTTTATTTAAACAACCTTATACATAGAATGGAAGAGTTATCTGCTTCCCCTCTACAGTGGTGAGAGGCAGAATTTTCAGCTTTCATATATTAATAAATGTTAACAGTTAAGTCCAGGGCCAGTAGACTCTACAGTCAAAGATGTGATAATCCAGTCAACCATGGTAAGGAGTCAAGAATCTGAATGCCCTGAAATATCAGTTCTAATGAAAACCCCAGTCTAATGTTAAGAATTTGTTAATCAGGATGGCCACAGTCAGGCACCATTTTCCAAGTCACAGAACTGCTGTAGCCTTTTCAGGTTCTCTTTCCACAGGAATGATATCTGAATTGATATTGCTGGACCCCAAAGCACTTCCAAGCAGTGAGATAAAATTCAGGCTACGAATATTTTCCAAGCGTAAGGAACAGCTCCATAGTTAAGGATGTGCTAGATATTCAGGACAGTTTTAGTATTCTCCAGCAATATGATCCAGTGGGATCATATTTGACATCCTTTCCTGTCAAGATATTTGTTCATCATGTCTGAAAACCTAAACACTGCATGATAGGGCAAAAATGTATATTCAACGACTTGGTAGAAATTAAAAATTCCAAAAGTTGTGAAGAAGCAGAAGTCAGACCATCGTAAAAACTGGCAAAGGACTTCATATAAGAAAGAGGGTCTGCAGGACAGGGAGTGCTAACTAATTTTAGGACAAAAATAATTTAATGAGATGAAGGAGTTCCTGCATCAGGGAGCCTAGAAGTAGATTTTTTTTCAGGAGCAGTAGGCAGATTTTTACATCAACTTACACATTCTTTGACCCACATACTAAGACTAGTTAGAGGATGGTTATAAGCCCTTATTCAGATTTCGATGACTTGCCAACAGCACTCACATTGATTTTAGTGCTTTAGTGCATGTTCCTTACATTCTGCAATAGCAAAAGTGATTAATGCCTTTTTGCAGTCTTTATTCTCCCAATAACTCCTGAAAATGATAATTCTATGTCCATTCCTTTCAAGGGAAGAAGCAATAATAGGAAATACAAAGACAAAAAAAATATTTTGCCTTACATCACAGTTCACTGCAAGGCTAGAAGAGCCAAGGAGGAACCAATAAAACAAGAGTGTAAGGCTAAAGTTGGAGGAAAAGATACTTATGATGCCTCTGACCTTTAAAACACAGCATTAGAACATAGCCCTAAATTTTGCCCAATAGAAATGATATCTCAAATTACTTTGTCTGTAATTAGTTTTGTCTCTGGTGGATTCACTTTTTTTTTTTTAGTTTATTTAATACTCTCTTTTGTGTGTGTGTGTGTGTGTGTATGTGTCCATGTTTTGTTATTTGCTTAGCCCTTTTTACCTTCTACTTTGAGGGGTTTTATTTACTTACTTTTTAAATTGCTGCCATCCATATTTAAACAGTTTGTTCATGTTTTCAGTTATCTGCCTGCTAACCTGTTGACTGTTCTTGTTCACTGCCCTTTTCTCATCATAAGGGCCTTATACAAGCTTTTACTGAAGTGCTGTGAAACAGAAAATAACACATAGTTCAGAATAGATGCATCATTATCACAAATTTGCCAGCAGAAAAATACATGCAGTGTATTAACACATCTTCTAAGGTTCACAGTACTTTGGTAATGCTTTTAATTTGACCAATTCCTATGTATCTTCGAATATTTTGTTTGTTTGCTCTTCTGTTAATGGTGCTGAACATGGACCGCTGTTTTCCTTGTCCACTTCCAACTGCCTACTCATAACAACAGCTTCTCAATACTTTACCTCAGACTCTGCAAAACACCATATGTAAAGGCACAGCAATTAAAAAAAAAACACAGTCTTTTTACGAAATTCTTACAAAACTACAGGCACACCTGTCACTTAGAATAATGGATATTAGGACTCAATTTCATCTTCAGGGAAGCCTCCCTGATTTGCTTTCATTTTAATGAGTAAATTTGCTTTATTGCTTCACCATGCACATTCTTCCCTCCTCTCAATTACGTTTCTTACTAATTTTCCTTTTTACTTAACCCTCCTCATGATGTATCATTAGTTACCCAATACTGCATCATTCAACCTGATATTTTGCTCTCACTGTGCAACCACAGTTTCCTTCTGGACAAAATGTCCAGCATACAGCTACACAAGTCCATAAGACATTGGGCGAACAACTGGCAGACTGGTTGGTCTGAAATAGCTTGGACGAGACAACAACCACAGGACCCTTCCAACTCCTACCATTCTGTGAAATAGTTATAGTAAATGGGGTCACATAAGTCTGGTGTCCATTCACCAGTGCGGTTCCCCAATGTTCAGTTTTAGGGCCAGTGTTTTTTAATGTTTTTGTAAATTATCTGGACACAGGAGTTGAATGTATATTGAGTTTACTGATGATACTAAATTAGGAGGAGCTGTGGACTCCCTCAAGAGAGATCTGAGTAAACTAGAGGGCTGAGCAATAACCAACTGTATAAAATTTAACAAGAGCAAGTGCAGGATTCTACACCTAGGATGGGATAATGCTGGTTATACATACAAATTTAGGGATGAGAGACTAGAGACCAGCCCTGCAGAAAGAGACCCAGAGCTTGGGTTGACGGCAAGTTGAACATTAGGCAACAACGTGCCCAAGCAGCAAGAAGGACCAGCCCTGGGGTTCATCAAGCACAGCACAGCTAGCCAGTTGAGTAAGGTGATTGTCCCACTCTACACTGCACTGATATGGCCCCACCTCAAGCACTGCATGTAGTTTTGGGTACCTCAATATAAGGACATCAAACTATTAGAGTGTGTCCAGAGAAGGCTTACTAAGATTGTGAAAGGCCTCAAGGGCAAGATTTATGAGGAACAGCTGAGTCACCTGGTTTGTTCAGAAGAGAAGACTGAGGGGTGACCTCACTAAAGTCTACAACTTCCTTAAGGGGTGTAGTGGAGGAGGAAGTGGTGATACCCTCTTTCTGACCAATGACAGGACACGTGGAAAGGCTATGAAGCTGCATCAGAGGAAGTTCAGATTGAACATTTGGAAAAGGTTCTTCACTAAGAGAGTGATTGATCACTGGAACAGGCTCCCTGGGGAAGTGGTGATAGCACCAAGCCTGTCAGAGTTCAAGGAGTGTCTAGATAATGCTTTTAGTCATACAGCTTAGTTTTAGGTAGTCCTGCAAGAAGTTGGGAGTTGGATTCAATGATCCTTATAGATCTGTCACAGAGTCACATACAAAACAGATAGCAGCAACTATGCAAAATGTGGATTCATTGCAACAGAAATTGCTTAGCATTCCTTCTGACACAATTAAGATACAAGTTCAGATGTTAGTTAGGGATATAGTACTACATAACTAGTTTTAATGAACATACTCATAAAGGGAAAACCTCCAACACAAGGGTACCCAGGAAAGCATTACTCATACAAAAGAGGTGAGGGCTCATTCAGGGATATGTCCAGATGAAATAGTCACTCACCAAAGGGGGGGCAGGGAGGGGTTGGGACAGGTAATGCTCACTCAATCTGCATAAGTACCCTTGGATGGCATTCCATACATCTAAGGAGAGGGTGCATAGTTGCAAGGCCTACTTGCTCCAAGGAGAAACCAACTTAAAATTTGCTTTCTAGAGGGCCTCCATTTATATTCTATTTGATTTTGCACTGTGGTAATTCTAATTAGTTGGAAGCAAGCCCACATCAATGGCTAAGGGCCTAGACTGTGAGGTGCCGGTTAATTGCTGTGAGGCACTGTTTAATGGCTGTGAGGTACCAAACCAATCTTTATCAGGTCTCTGTCAGGTCCAGGTTTTTGTCAGCTTTCTGTGCACCTGTCACAGGGTCCCTTCCGGGGGATATTCTATATTCTGGAGACTATCGAGATATTCTGGAGGTATTCTATATTCTATGTTTCTAATCCTTCATAACTGACTGTAGCACTTTCAAGCAATTAAACTGTTTGAATTTTGACTTTCATCTTTGGTTGTAAAGTGTGGCAGAACTACAAAGTAGAGCCACTTGCTTTGCTCCTTTGTAGCTTGAACTTTCCTTTATTCTGCCCAGCAAATCTACATGGCACTGTAGAATCCATTACTCATCACAACGGTTGTTACTGTGATTTCCCCAAATACAACAAGGTTTCTTCTGTGTATCACGTATCAAACACTCCAGAAAAAAAATGGCCTCATACAATGGCCTACACATTTATGGGAGTTTTACATGGCTTTACAAAGGACAAATACGGTAGAGTGAGATCATGGACATTTATATATTACTTCATCTACAATCAGGTAACAATAACTAGGAAGGTAATTTAACTTTGGCCACAGTAGCTGATTAGATAAATAGAAAGCCAGCTTCCCAAAAGGAGAAGGGGAAGGGTAAGTAGGGTGTCCAAATCATTCTGAAGACTGTTCTGAGGGCACAAGAGTGTCCATTATTCTAAAAACAAATAAATAAACAAAACAAAGCAACAGCAAAATCACAGAATGATTGAGCCTGGAAGGAACTTCTAGAAATCAATTGGTCCCCCTCCTAAAGCATAACCACTTAAAAGCATGTGTTAGCCCATCTCAAAAGGGCACACAAACAAAAGTATATTCAGTTTCCTTAAGTATTTCCTAACCTGATCTTTTTCCAGCAAGACTGCATCTTCCTAGCTCCAGCACTTCCCCCTGGTCTCTGGGACCTAGTATTCTCAAAGACTGGTAAGAAAGATGGACGGAAGGAAGGCATTTAGAACCTCCTCTTTTTCCATGGAGAGGATATGCATGGTAGGTACCCAGTCTTGATGTCAATGGCAAAATATACAAGCTTATCAGAAGAGACAGCTGTTGACCCTTAACAAATGACATTTTCAGTAGATTAGGAAATACATCATTGTACACAATGTGGGAAAAAACCCACCCTGTATCTACAGAATATCTATGCATAAAATGTGCACTTAAAGCTATGGAAAAGGAGAGAATTTGAGCTCAGATGTCCCAAACAATGTCTATTTTATTTACTGAGGCAAATGATTAAAACGCCCAGAAGGACTGAACTATGAACAATGTAAATGCATATTTACACTCATGTTTTTGACTGAGGCACTGAAAAAAAATATTTCTCAACAGTTTCCAAAAATCTTATCGATAAGAGCTAAAGACCATTCCAAGAGACGAATGCTATTAGGAAACAAAACAAAACATGTTTTAAGATTCTCTGTAGTAGATAGGATGCAGTATGTAGGTGGTTTCCAGATAAATTAAATAGACAGAAAAGTCTGGTAGTGGACTTCACAGAACTAAACTCATTTTTGCTTCCATCCATATGTGTATGGAATACTTATTTACTTCAGTACTGGGTTTGATTTATATTTTCATCACTTAGATGACAAAAAAATTACCATCAAATCACTAGAAGTAGTGCCATGAATATACTAAAAATTAATGACACTGTCATTATTTTCAGGCTGACAGGCTTTGCTAAGAGTCAAGGAATGTTAATTTAAGCCTAGATCTGTAAAAGTATTGTATTCTGGAAGTGACTATCCTGTGTTTGGCTGCTTTGGTGTGCCAGCAGGATGAGTATCTGACAATATGCAGCAACTGAAGTCTGTGACATCAAATACATCAATCTGCTAATGCTAATATTTATTTGGCAACTGGAATGAAGCTGACTTATGACAGGTTAGCTTAGAGGACTTAGCACTGTATTATAACTTGCATCTATACAGAACTGTCATACACAAAGCTTTATTCATTCACTACTTTTCAAGATAAACAGG
Source organism: Chloroceryle amazona (assembly GCA_027560015.1). Lineage (NCBI taxonomy): Eukaryota > Metazoa > Chordata > Aves > Coraciiformes > Cerylidae > Chloroceryle > Chloroceryle amazona. The sequence goes on from JANHFX010003940.1 coordinate 8,610, forward strand.
AATCCCTTTTTATGATTGTTTTGAATCTCAGGTTTACAGTTTTATAGTTGCATTAAAAGAATGATGTATTTCATATTAAGCAGTTTAATTATTAGTAGACAACATAAACTCCTCTACTCTTAACTAATCAAAATCAATCATCTGTTTTGAAATTTTAAGCACTTTTTTGTATTACAGATAAAATAGTAATTAAGAGAGTGTTCAACAACAACACCACCACAAGTAATTTTTTGTAGGATATTCAAAGGGCTTAAATTCCACTTCTGCTTTCAAAGGTACAGAAAGAGAAAAAAAAGACAGAGGAATGGCCACAGTTTATTCTCCTCAAAAACTGCATTGAATACAAATTACTATTTTCAATTTAAATACATATATTTAAGAAATTATACATATATAACAGGTACCTACATAAAACTATGTATTCTGAGCACTTCAGCATGATCAGTCATTTCTTCATTAATTCCTACTGACCAGCTGTCTGGGAAGTATAAACTTTAAATTTCCTAATTGTGTTATGATGTTTTAATTCTACAATCCTTGTAATATTTTGAGACAGAATATTTTTGCCTGATGTATCATCTGAATTCTACTTATGTTTAAAATGCTTTAATATAACTTCTGTCATTTTCTTATTCTCTCCCTTAGCATCCATTTTATAAATAATAAAGCTTCTACTTGTGTCAAAGACAATTTCATCATTCAATGAAGCTACAGCTTCAGCACTTTCCTATGAAAGATCATCTCCATTATACACAGCATGTTTAAACTTCATTTATTCTTTGATGCTTCAACTTCTTTATGGGAATCTTGCAAAATATTTTCTTTCTTTTTTCTTAGAGATATGTTTATTCTGTCAGTTTAGGCTTGGTTTTACCTCCAGATCTGATTCTGTTTATATATTTTTTCTTTCTCTAAACACGTCACGAAGATTTGATATCATTCTGTATCTTATAAAATACAAAATTTATTTCCCTAAGTTTAAATCAAGTTCTTAACAGTCTTTCTCTCAGTTTTGGGTGTCAGTTTACTATTATAGTGCCATATTGTGCTTTAATTTACAAATTATAATTACACAAATTCCTTAAGAAGATGATAAAGGAGAGATATTTTTGTCTTTTTTTTCCAGTTAAAAATATGAAATTAACTTCAGATATACCAAGATGTTGCAGAGGTCATTACACTTCTAGTTTGAACTTCTAGTATATACAGTTTATATAAACAGTTTTCAATGTCACCAAAAGCTTTTAAACTTTTAATCAGATTAGATAGCATGTGTTGTTTATAGAAGTTTATTTAAGGCTATATCATAGTCATGACAAGCAAGTGCAGTAATAATGTATCATAGAATCACAGAATGCTTTGGGTTGGAAGGGACCTTTAAAGGTCATCTAGTCCACCCTCCTGTAGTAAGCAGGGACATTCTCAACTAGATTATGTTCTCAGAGGCCCATCAAGCCTTACCTTGAGTGTCTCCAGGGATGGGGCCTTCCAGTGTTCCACTACCTAAAGAACTCCTTCCTAACATCTAATCTAAATCTACCCTTCTCTAGTTTAAAACCATTGCCCCTTGCCCTATCACTACATGCCCTTGTAACAGCCCCTCTGCAGCTTTCTTAGGCCCCCTTCAGGTACTGGAAGGCCGCTATAAGGTCTCTAATCATTCTCTTCTCCAGGCTGAACAACCCCAACTCCCTCAGCCTGTCCTTGTAGGAGAGGTGTTCCAGCCCCCTGATCATCCTTGTGGATGCCATACTCCAGGTGAGATCTCACCAGTGCAGACCACAGGGTCAAAATTACCTCTTTCAATCTGCTGGCCATGCTTCTTTTGATGCAGCCTAGGATGCAATTGGCCTTCTGGGTTGCAAGTGCACATTGTTCTTTTCTGCAGGGCTGCTTTCTATCACCTCATCCTGCAGCCACTTTTGATAATGGAGATTGTTCTGACCCAGGTGGACTTGCTCTTGTTGAACCTCATGAGTTTCACCTGGGCCCACTTCTCCAGCTTGTTATTGTTTTTCCTATGGAGCACAAAGTTGACTATTGTCTATTGGTATGCAATTTTAGGTGTGATGAAGAATGGCAAAAAGTTGAGCTTCAAAAGGGTGTGAGAAGAAAACTGAAATTGTAGAGAGAAAGTTCTAGATAGAATGGACCAATAAAAATAAGACAATGAAAGAAATTGGGACAACTATAAAACAATTTCACTCGAAAATCTATTTTTAAGGATGAAAAATGCTGCAATGGAGTCCTTAATAAAGGATAAACTTCCTTTCTCCAATCTGCACTGCAGTTCTTAATGGTATATTTTGCAGCTATCCTGTATACAGGACTCCCACTGATAATAATAAATGTTCTTTTCAGTGAACTACTGCAGAACATGAATAGAAATCAAGAATAGGAAAAATTCTACTGTGTTATGAACAGAACACATAACATTTGCAATCCTGACCAGTGCTGATTTGCTGACTCTTTCATCCCTTGATTGCCCTAATCTGTCTGAACTTGACCTTGCCTCTTGATTATATTTAGGTGGCATGTTATTTGGGGCTTAACTATTGCTTTTTCTTATTTCTTTTTAGTACTCTTGCACTCACATTTTTCTCTATGAGAACTCTGAAATATAGTTACTGTTAAAAAAACCCAAGCAAACAAACAAAATAACCTACCAAACCAAAACCAAACAAAACCCCCAAACCACAGAAAATCACAACCATTAAAATCCTATGAATATGCACAACACATTTCATAATTTCCAAATACACCACAAAATACCTTAGAATAGTAGAGACTTACACTTTTGCTATTTTATCTGCCTTTGATTAACTGTTTCTTGACCAGCATGATTTGTGTATCAAAGAATCACAGAGAGGATGAGGTTGTAACGGAATTTTGGAGGTTATCTGCTCCAACACCCCTGCTCAAACAGGGACAGCTAGGGCCAACTGTCCAGGATCTTTTCTGGATATGTTTTAGTATCTCCAAAAATTTAGACTCCACAACTTCCCTGGGCAACTTGTACGAGAGGTCAGCCACCCTCACAGCTGTAAAGTGTTTCCTGATGTTCAGAAGGAACCTTATGTGTTTCAGTTTGTGCCCATTTTCTCTGTGCCCATGGCCCTGTCACTGGACATCACTGAAAAGAACCTAGTTCCATGCTCTTTACAGTCTGCCTTTGGGTATTTATATACAATAATGAGATTCTCTCCACCCCTGAGCATTCTTCAATCTGAGCAGTCTCAAATTTACAGTATCATTTTACAGTATCAGCTTAAGGAGAGTTCTTAAAGGATTTATAGAACATAAAGCAAATGATTTTAAGAGTTATTTAATTTAAAATAAATGATAGTTAGTGTTCTTTAAAAGAGGGTATAATGTGTCGATTGACATCAAAATAATTGCATTTATACATGTACAGTGCTCTGTATGTATTTAGATCTGAATGTATGTAGAATATGTAATAAACTAATTTAATCTTAATTTTAAAAGAAAAAGCAAATGCAATATTTGACTGATTATTTTTAAGGCATTTCAGTGAGCAATCTGGATGATCCCTGCCATTTCATATATGACACAGTACTCAGTAATAACAGTAAAATAGGTTTTCAAATACATACATGTAATTTCTTTCAAAATATTTCTTTCAATATGCTTAAAGAAGTTGTTAGAAGAGTAAACACATTTTAGAGACAAAGAAGTGGAATGGAAAGAATACTTTTTCAGATTTCAGGCTATCAGAATCTAAACTGACTTTTAGTCTAAAAGAGGTGAGCAAGATGTTAGATAATTATGTTGTTGTTTGTATTTTTTTAAAAATTAAAATTATGATTAAAACAACAGAAAAAGATATTACAAGGAACCCAAAGGAAACGCTACTCAGAGGCACAACTAGCTTATTCCAAAGCCATGGCAATTAGTGAAAAGCCTTCTACTTCTCATCTAACTTCAGCCATAGACAGTTTGGATGTCTGTCTTTGATGTATTGACAGTAGGATTTATTTATAATCAATATAGAAAAGCAGGTATTTTTATGATGTGATTTATCTCATCTTAAGAAGAAATCTTAGTTCAGACAAATCACATATTGAAATTTTCTTTTGTTAGCTGTAAAGAAAAGCTGAGACCACCTTCCTAAGATGCAGACTTCCCTATTTAATCACATAAATCCCACTCTCAGTGACATCAGTGGGCCTTGAATTTCTAGGAAAAAATGATTTTTTTTAATCAGTATATAATGCAACATATTGATACACCAAATTAGTGCAGGACAACCAAATTATGTGTGATAAACTTATATTAGTTAAACCACCAATTATTAGTACTAACAAAGGCTGAAAGTAATGCCCTGAATGATGTTTATCACCATTTTTGTCACTTCATGAAATCCTGACTCTATAAAGTGATAAAATACAGAGTTTAATGTCTGATTTTTTCTCCTCTTCAGATAGCCTCCCATACAACATATTTTTTGTATTTCAAATACTATATTTTTTTATATTTGATATCTTCTGCATAGTTTTCATTGCCCTTTCTGTTAATGTAGGTTACAGATAATAATTTTTTATCAAATCTTTGCATTTGTACCAGTTAAACTAAGTAAAGAACTTGCTACTATCCATAAATTCAAGTGGTTTTTATATTCAAACTTCATTTCACAAACATCAAGAAGCTCATTTTCTGCTGTGGAAGTCAGCAATTTCATCAATGAGTGATTAATAGCTAAGCAAGAATTTTCATTCATTCAGATGTCTCCTGTTGTATATTTGGTTTTCTAGTTCCACTGTTAAGTTCACCTTTTCTTTTCCCTTAAATCACTCATTCTAAGGACTCATTGTCAAAGACAATATTCAGTACTGGAAATTGTTCATTTAAAATCTCTTTGAAGGTTGTATGGTTTAGAAAGTATTGGTGGAAGTACGGTTACACTTACTCAGATATTTTCATTCTAATGTAATCAGAGATACTATTTTGGTGTTATTATTAAAATGTTTTCTTTTTATTTAACAAAACCTCACAAAATCATTATTATTATCTTCTAATACAGGAAGATAGCTTCAAGTGAACCTTAGATTTTTAAATCATGTTTTCAGACTCGTCAAATTTTATTCTTTTGTTATTTCACCCAACATTTCTCATTTATCTCTGAGAAATATCCTGGTTAACTTTTATTAAATTACTGCGATATAACATCAACCAAAGATATGAAGAACAAACTTAAGTTGCTGTTTGCCAGGTATCACCCTCTGTGATGCAAACTCTAGTTGATAAATGACACCCACACTTTGCCATATGATAATGCTAGTGGTGTCTTTACAATCTTTTTCTCATCATTAGTTACTTTGGTGAAGTGAATGATTAGAACATAAGGAATGGCATTTGTTCAAGATGCACCAGAAAGTGCTGCAGTCTGTTCTCTTCTTCACTGCCCATGTAAAAAATAAATTACTAGCAAAAGTGTTACTTTTAATCTAAATTTGTAAATGATATTCTGAATACCCTGTTCAATTATAAGATGGTATTTTAAATACTGTATCTTAAGGGAAAAAGTCAACTTTAAAGAATCTTCAAGGCAGTTGTTTCTAAGTGAAAAAGAAGATTTAAGGCATCTTAAGGGCTTTAGGCATGAAATTTTGAAGATAGTCCAAAACACAGTTTCATCATATTGGGGAAAAATAGGACAATAAATAAAATTATTTCAAAATGGATCTATAATATATGTTTCCAGATAGGATTACTGGACATAATTTCTTGTAAACTCAAGGGACTGCAGTTAACCCTCAAATACTTTCCTTTACCAAAGTTCATGTATATTTCCTCCTGTATCCAGGTTCTCCATTTATTAGTAATTATATAGTTTACCTGTGCATTAGAATATGCAACTAGAGTATGTGTCCAATCCTTGCTAGTTAAAATTGGTTGGAATTGGTTGGAATACTGCATCTATTATGCAGTATTTACAGTAGCTTATATTGCAGTCTTTCTATTTTGACAAATTTTCTTTATCTTTCAGAATTAACAAGTAGTACAATTTGCTGCAGCAAAAACCTTGAAAGAAAACAGTTACAGTCTTCTGCTTTATCAAGTTTCCTGTAATTAAATGCACACCAAAAAACTTTTAGTAGCTTTTTTAGCTTGATAACATTCTACCTCTGATACAATTATTGACTACTTTTCCACAAGGCAAAAAATTCTTGGAAATAATAATGTGGGTTTTTTAACAAGTTGGAAACCTGAAAATCTTATGCACCAGTTAAGTAGAATACATTACTACTTCATACTCACTTTCAAAACTATCTTAAAAGAAGTGTCTGCTCTGTATGAATTAAAAGTAAATATCCTAGAGATCTTCATCATACTGAGTCAAAGTTTTCTTTTATTTTCTTGCTTTGTTTCATACCATGCCATGTTAAATTTTTATATTAAACATATTTTCACCAATGTATGGATTTTTTTTTCTGTGTAAATATTCACATTTACCCAGTATTAGACCATCAGTATACTGTTTATAACTATTTTAACTTTCAGTGTGGCTGCAAACACTTCTGACAGCTAGACATTAGAGAATAATAGGAATGGGAATGACTTCTGAAAAGTTTCAGAACTTTTCGAGGAAATGCTTGCTTTCTGCCATTGCAAATTTTCCCCGAGATGTTGTCTGGTTAACACTGTTATAAAAAGGGTATTTTTCAAAAAGCTTGAGGCAAGTTCTGTCTCTCATTTACTAGTGAGTGCAAAAAGGATAAAGTCTGTGCTTCACAATCTTCTGGGCACTTTCTGCATCATGATGGGGACTGATCCCAGAAATAAGTGTTTCAGCTCTCTTCACAGAGTACAAGGTATATTATCACTTCGTGCATCTTTATTTAGGAGTCATAATAGCACCTGATGGCTAAGTGGCTCTCTTGCTTGCTAAAGTGTGGATAGTAAAAAAAATGGTGCCATTACCATTATTCATCCATCGAAGATTTTGAAGTTGTAGGGTAGGGAATATTGTGCATATTTTATATGATGGATTCAATGCTCTGGCACTGAGCCAAAGCAGACATGGATTCTGTTAAAGAGAAGAGCATACAGGTACATAAATAAATACCTTATTTGTAAGTAGTTATTATTTGCTAAATGCCACTGGATCTAGAAGCAGCAGAGATTTTTTTTTTTCCAGAAAATGTTCTTTAAAACTTGCAGCTCTAGTCTGGACAATTTCTGTAAACAGTTGAAAGACTCCTGGGAGCTCTGTGTAATAGAAGATACTGTTCTGTGAGTCATGTACAGATTATAGACTGTCCATTTAGGGGTACCTTGTAGATCACCTTCAAATTACCCATCTCTTGAACAGAAGTACATAATCTCATCAAGAGGAGCTAGTGAATTTTGTTCCATATTTTCCCTTTTTATCTTGCATAGATCGTTGAAACTGAAACATTCCACTCAAACACAGTGTCAGCCAGGAAACTAGAAAATCAGAAAACAATTTTAGTTTTGATGGAAGAATAAATTGTAGCCTAAAATTCTCAATTTTCTTTCCAGGAAATGTTACTGTATGTCTGCTAAGAAGATAGAGAGAAAAAACAAACAAACAAACAACCCAACAAAACCCCCACACCTGAGAAAATCCTATGAATAAATTATCACTGTTACATAATCAAAGAGGGAGAAATAGGACTCGGGAGAACTGCACACTGTGCTGGAAAAAAACCCCAGCAACAACAGTCCTACATCAGTTGCTGGTCTCACCTGTTTTTTTCTAGATCTTTCATAAATAAAAAATATCATTATCACTTCTTGCTAATATAATAAATATTCTATTATAAATAGAATAGAATAGAATAGAATAATAGTTTATATGAGATATGTAATATAATCTGCATTTTTGTATATATGTCCCTTCTTACACATGTGCTATAGAACACAGCGCAAGTAGTTAGCTATAAATGTGAATTCAAAAGTTTATATCTAGAATAATGCAAGTCTTAGGATATAACGATAACAAGAAGAAAGAAGCATTTTTTTGTTTCTTATTATGAAAAAAGTTTGAAGAAACTGAAGAGTGTAGGCCTATTATTTCCCTTCCTGAAGAACTAAGTAGGTTCACTATGGGTAACGTTCTTCAGTAGGTAGGAAGAAATTCCTTTTGAAAAAAACTTCAACTTGATTTCAAATAATTGTTTTGATTATTTCACCAGTCATAAGCAGAAATTCTCATCAGTTGTTCTGGAAATCATGCTGGTAATGAAGCTAAGGATCCTCAGGCCAGGCATAAGGCACATCAGAAAGCATTAGAATGGAGGTAAGACTGTGTATGTGTACTGGAGACAACAGAGTGTAACAGGGACATTTTCTTTTAAGACTCTTCAGGATTAACAGCATAATAAATTAGTTCCAGTGAAGTATTTATGAATATAATTAACCTTTAAAATAGCATCGTTTTCAAGAATGTCAAGGTTTACAATAACTCTTATAATGATAAACAGCTATTATAGGTAGAAAAAAACCCTAAACATCTTCCAACTATTGTGCCCTGTAAAACAATTTACAATAAAAATATTTTTCTCATGCTAACGGTTATGTTAATTACAATAATGCCTTGTAGTACACTTGTCACTTTAGTCTCTTGTTCAGCATAGAATTTGATTTATCTAAGAATTTTCACATTGCACTGTTTTTCATGTTTAATGGTGTATTTGTGCTTATGCAGCATGAGTGGAGAATTTCTTGGGTTTTATTTTGTTCTCTGTCCTGCATAACAGGTTCTCTATTCTGCCATCTGTCTTGCTTTCCTTCTTGATACAGCTTCTAAGACGTGTTTTCAGAGGTGAGGACTACCTTCAAGAATAATGTTACATACAAACAAGCGCTTTAGTTATTTGTTAATGGAAAACTATTTTTCCTGTACACCACAATAATAATAGGCAAGTAAAGATGGTAGATTCAATTCACATCATAATAATACATAAAGGGTTATAAACATGATTAGAAACCAAGGAAGTAATATTTATTGCACACACAATACTGCTTATACAAATTACTCTGAAAATTCAAACTAAATCTATATTATAGAAATGGATTTATTTTTTTCTTTTTATTTTGTACTTAAAACAGAAAACAAATTATTTTGTCAGCCAATGTGATTTAAGTATGCTAATTATTTTCATTATTCTCTCCTAACTTTCAAATAGTATTTTCAAACATTTGAATGATGTCAGTTTATAAAAACTATACAATATAGTGCACAATATCAGATAAGGTCTGATCTATATACACAAAAGAAACCCATAAAGGGGCAAATTCATTCAGATCTGTAGGTGATCAAGAATATTCAGGCTCAAATGCCTCCAGAAAACTAGGCTGGTGGCACAAATTTTCTACCTTTGCACTAGCAGAGTCAGCTGATGTCTGTTACAGGATTCAATCCTGCTTTTATCACTCCTCACAGCAATATTCTGCATGGCTCACTCATACATCTGCTCTTTCCCTGAACTTCACATTTGCATATCTACACACAGTCATACAAACTGAGTCACTGATATAAAGATGGACAAGGTTTGGTTAATGGTTTTCTGAGATTTAGAATTGCTGTGGTTTTTGTTTATTTCAGCTAATCTAAGCATAACTGTAATTTTCTGATGTGACATATATGTGTCACGTGTATTTTGCACATTATTTCTCCTTTACATTAGAAGTTCTCAGAAAGTCCTGTGACACCTTATTGCAAAAAATATGTAGCTAAAAGAGTGGAAAAATATGTAGCTAAAAAGAGTGGTTAGGTGAAGTTAGAGCAGCAGGGAAACAATGTAAATAATTCATCTAACAATAAAGTCTTGAAGTTCTGAATATAATCACACAATTTAAGATCAAAAATAGAACATTTAATATATTTTCGTACAATAATGACTATGGGCAAGAGAGGATCTGGGCATACATTCTTTGAAAAAAAAAACAGAAAAAAATAGTATTATAAGTATAAATTTAATTACTTTTTTTTTGACAACCTGCGTTCTCATTACTCCATAAAATAAAGCATATAAGTAAATTGGAAAACAGGAAAAAAATTAAGAGCAATGCTTCAAGCTATAGAGGATGTGTGATTTCTTTCACAAGTAAATACTCAAACACTTTTCCCTCACTTGTTAAACTTTACTTCTATTCCAGGTTAAAAATGTTATGTGGCTAAGTACTCACACATTATTTCTAAAAGCATCTGGACATAAAAAGCATGTACATTTCTATAGGACTTAGATGTTATGTATTTCTGAAAACCTGCATTTGACTACTTTCCAAGCCTGTTTCAGTCCACTTAAACTCACCTATATTTTAGAGGCTCGGTGAAACATTATTCCTAATGCATATAGTTCACATATACAGATATCATATATCTATACATAGGTATCACATATCATATGGATATAGATCACATATCTGTGATCATAATTGCAGCAGTCTGAAAAGAAAGGCAGATAAATCTGGAGATCTTTTCCAGTAAATGGTACGTATCTACCTAAGCATACACAGATGGAATTTCTGCTCTGTTCTTACGGCCCCTTCCCCCAGAGACCTCTCCATTAAACCTCTATAGTTCTGTTAAAAAGACTGCATTGTCAGACACCTAAAATGCAGACTCCAACAGGGCACTATAGGGTATAGGCAGGATACCATTAGGGTGCCTGAGAATGCAAGCAAGTTGAGAAACCTTATGAAAAACTCAAAAGGCTACTCCTCTGATGAGCTCCAGTCAGAAGCAGGAATGTCCAACTGCACGCAATTATCATATACTACAGCTGCACACTGAGGTTCTTGGCATGCCAGCATCATTTGATGAATATTAATGTAGTCCTATTAGTATAAACTGAGATACCTCAGTTTAAATTGGTTGATGGCTGGACCTAATGGGACAAAGCTGTGCACTGATTTTATAACACAAAGTGTGAACTGAAGAGGAGGCTGGAGAATTTAAACATTCCTGCTTCCAGTTTAAGAAACACTGAATCTTGGTCTTCATCTGAGAAGTTATGTGAATTAATCCTAACTGTCATTCATAGGCCAATAAAAAATGTGAACATGAAATTAAGAACTGCCAAACCAGCAACAATTGTAAAAACAATGAATAAGTTAATTGTAAAAAAATAACTTAGAGGAACTTAGATCATTAATTCAGTTTAAGAAATCAGGAAGGAGGGCTAATCATGCAAATATCTAATTTTAAATATCATTCTGCTTATTTATACAAATAGCTTCTTATATTCCCATCTAATGCAGTGGACATGTATGGTTGTGATGATACTAATAGTTGCAAAGCTTACCAGATAAGCCACATGCTCTTTTATGTAGCAAACCATTTATATACAATTGCACTTGATCATTATGGTCAGATTCAATGATCTTAAAGGTCTTTTCCAACCTAAATGATTCTATGTTTCCATAAATCACACAGCCTGCCCTATAGAGATATGTCATCAGACAATGCTAGGAAAAATTTTTTGAGCTGCTAATTAAAATTCTACAACCACTGTGAAGCAAGGGAGAGAACACAGATTACCACAGTTACCTTGTGGCATCCCAATACTCTTTTTCAATCCTAATAAATAATCATACTTTTCATGTTTAGATCCATAACATCACAGATACTAATTAAATATCTTTTGGACAGGAAAGAAGATATTATTCTCATTTTACTGGAAATGTGAAATGTGAAGCAATTAATCCAAAACTAATAGGTAATAAAGTCAATGCTAGAATTTACCACGCTTTTGTTTACTATCCTAAATCCTTACTATCCCCAAATACAATAGCCAAAAATACGATAACATGTAAAATCCATTACTCCCTATTATTTTCCATATCCACATGACACAGTAAGGCCTAGAAAATACCAAACAATGATAAACCACAATAAAGCATCCCTGATGCCATGATCAGGTTCTATGTAGCCAGCCCTTCACCTAATAAAGTTCATTTGCAACAGTATTGGAGGTATCATAGAAGACTGGAAATTGCTTGTTTTTAAACCCTCTTAGCCATTCAGGTATTCAGCAGCAATGAGAAAGTTGAAAATAAGATAGTGCTATGTGTTAATTTTCATATATGACAAGCATACATCCACAATACAGAAAGCTGACCTAACACTTTATTGCATGTGGGTGATGTGGTATCATGTTCCTTATGGGTTTATGTATTAATTTCTTTTAACTGCTTTCACATCAGTTTAGCGAGATGAACCAGCTCACCAAGGAACCAGACAAGTGTCAGATATTTCAAACAAAAAAACAGATGCAAGATGGTTCTTTTGAATTTCCTTTGAAAAGATGGGTTTTTTCCTACTTTTCCTAGATATATGGCATTCTCGAGAACGAGATCGCTCCAATGTATTTTATAGATTTTAACTTTTATGTATTCTTTTTTCCATTTTTGCGAATACATTTTTTTGTTAATATGGTCTTTCAGGCTAAAATTAGTTCGGGCAGCTATAAACTCTCTGGTAGATAGAAGCAGACTATAAAAGATAACATTCAGAATGCATTTCCCTTAACTTCCCATTAAAGGAATTTAAGGAAGCAGGTAGGAGACAGTTAGATAATATGCTATGTGAATTGAAAAGAACTTGTCATTTGAAGCAGCTGAGAGACTCATGCACTGAAATACAGTTCAAAGAGATTAAAGAGCCACATATCCTGTCAGAGCTATACTTTCAAAGTTTGAACTAAACAGGGTTTTTTTTAAGGACAGTTATATAAAAAACAAATGAATTTGCAGAAGCAGTTAAATGAGGTCTGTTATACAAATCCAATGCTTTATAATTAAACTAAGAATTCGGGAAGGCAACCTTGAAATGACAAGGATTTAGGAACCTACAAAAGCCCAGATTTTCAGTTCATTAGCTTTAGTAGTCTCTTTGATATAAGACTTATTTTTAACTTCTGATTTAGTGGGTCTGATGCCACTGAGAATACTGAAATTTGAAATATACTCTGAAAAACTTTGAGAAAGCACAGGAAAACATTATTTATAGAGGTTACATAGTCCTTTAAAAGCTATCCCTTGGAAAAAGAAAAACCAACAAACCTAGAATATTACAAAAGTATAATGAAACCTGTACGGACCAAGACCCTGTAATAAAACCAGCATGTTGGGTATCATCTGCTGAAAACAATCAAAAAATGTTGAAAATATGATCTACTTGTTAGGGAAAAAAAGAAAAAAAAAAAGTAAGGAAAAAATTCTTATTGACATACATTCCTGTTTTGGGATACTATAATGGTTTCATTTTGTAACTGAGTCCGTTTAATACCTTATGAAAAATAATATAGAGACATAGTGTTCATGCTTCAACTATACAAAGAAATATTGATGGATCTTTTTTATGCTATACACCAGCAGATATGACTTAATAGTCCGTCATAATTCAGTCTTCCAAATTCAGTGAGCATGTTAGATTTAACCTGTCTGCCCAGTCCACCAGAATCCTTAATTACCTTTAAAATGCTTGGTTATCTCTCATTATCTGTTGTGTCTCCCTTTCTCCACTTTGAGCATCTTGTTCCTTTATCTACAAGAAACCCACTCCAATTTAGTCAATGAAGGATATAGCCTTTCAAAACCAGGTTGTCCTGGTTTGGGTGAGAACAGAGCTGATTCTGTTCAGTGATTTTACTTTTCAGCTCAGTTCTTCTAACTAACTGCACTGTCTGAAGTTAGCAGCCACTTTTCACGCAGTGTCTGCTGCTGGCAGTGACAACACCCCATGTTTAGAATTACTACCAAGGACTGGTGTGCAGACCAAGGCCACTGCTGGATCTTGTGTACCACATTGGGGGTGCAGGAAAGTGAAAGGCTGCACCTGCAGGGAGGAGTGGACAGGGCAGGTGACTCCAAACTGACCAATGAGGTATTCCATCCTATGTATGTAATATTTGGTATAAAGTAGAGGGATCTGGAGGGTCTATAGATTGGTCTCTCCTTCTGGGGGCCTCCCGGGCTCTTCTTGCCTCTTGGACCACTTTGCCAGCTTTGCTTGGCTTGGCTCAGGTCCTCTTTCGGTTTCTTCCTTGGAGCATCCAAGGAAGACTCTGTCCATTCTGCCTTCAATTCCAATCGGTGTGTTCCTGAATCTGTTACCAGAATCCTGAACTCAGCTCCCATCTGCTGCGGGGCCCAGTCTGGGACTTCCCGGTGCCTGATCCACAGCATCAGTGGTGACGGTGATGTAATCACCATCAGAGGGGTTAGTTTTGATACTGTTGTTTTTATATATTTGTACACATTCTATTTTTATTATTATTATTTTCATTTTCATTAAAGCTGTTCTAGTTTCCTTTTCTAATTGCTAAGTCTCTCCCTTATTCCCTTTCTCTTCCCCTTTGGGGAGGGAGGGGGGTTAACAGAGTTAAGTGGCCACCCTGACCCTAAACCCTGACACAGATACATCAACTCTAGCATCCCATAGTTACATTTATACTTCAGGAAACAGTGTTTCCAAAAAACTTCCAATCCTAGTCTTTTTGTTTCTCAGATGTATTGCTGTGTAATATGTCTCTTAATATTTCCCTCTTAGAAAATATGGTCTATTCCTAAATTATTGTGATCCTACCACCATTATTCTTTAGGCTTAGAGAATAATCAGCAAAAGATTCTGTTCTTCTGAGGACATTTCATTATTTTTATGAGAAATGCTGAAGGTCTGAATTTATTTGCAAAGGTCACTGATTCACAGATTGTAAAACTATTAAGTCTAGTAACAGCAGGAGAAGTATGCTGTTGCTGTATGTGCAAATGTCAAGTCAACTGCTGTTGGGATAAAAAAGCACAAAAATAAAAGAAATCAACTAGAAGTTGTTTATTGCAATTTATTCATTACGAAACAAGATGAAGCATGTGTATGGAATGTATTTTGAGTGCTAATTTCAGTGACTAGCTGGTATCTTGATCATGAAAGTATATAATTTTGTGTCTCTAGAATTTCATCCGCTATTGCTGATTTCAGAATTTCTCACTAGTGATATTTTGTAGCATCATATATTGGGCAATGGTATTTACCACAAGAGGACAGTGACCTAACAAAGAGAAGTGCCATTTGTCAGCAGATATTTGGCTACACCCACTATCATCCTAAAAAATTTTTTTCCTTGAAACAACACAGTCCCACAACTATTCCTTGCAGATTTTCAGGGGAAAGAAGGAAAATTGAAGGCACATATTATAATGAAGTATTGGTGAATTTTCCAGTTCTTTAACAGTATGTTTTTACTGCAACCACCCTTTCATAAAAAAATCACATTTTTGTATAATGTAATTTTCTAGCAAAATACATTTTACAGCTGAGTTCATCAGCCAAGTGATGATGCCTCTGTGTAAACATACATAAAAAATGGCAAAACACTTGAATGGTTGGTGATGAGTAGGGAAAAAAGTGAGAGAAGTAGCCCTGTGACACTAAGGTGAGAGAAGGAGAATGGGGAGGACATGATCTAGGTGCCAGAATGGTAATTGCCCTGCAGTCCCTAGAGGACATCACGGTGAAGTAGATTGGTCCCCTGCAGCCCACAGAGAACCACGGTGGAGCAGAAACTTACACTGCAGCACATGTAGGACCCCATACTGCAGCAGGTATATGTGCCCTGAAGGAAGCTGTAGCTTATGGAGAAGACCAGAAAGCTGTCCTTGACCCCTAGCCCATAATGGAAGAGTATCTGCGAATGTCCAAGGGCTGCCAAGTCTAATTTACTTTCTTTCCAGTTATTATCATAGATTAAGCAAGAACACAAGATTTAGAAGCCCAAATATTTGGTGAAAGTCAGGTTGAGGCTCCCACTGCCTCAACCCCCAAAAAGATTTAGTTATATAATGAAATGAAATTCAATATAAAGTTCTTCAGGCTTGAGGTTCAGACTGTAGAAAATAGGGAGCACAAATAATTTTTATCATTCCATTATTTTCATTAAAATTAGTGGGAAAGCTCTCATTAAAACCAAGATATCTCTTTCCAAAATATGGACAGCCATAAATATATATGGGTTCTTTCTAGATAATACCTATTCATTTCGGTAACTGGAAGATACAGCTTTGAAAACAGAATTAATTCTATCAGAGTTTAATTTTTTACAAATATCATCCTTATGTAAGCATCTTATTGAAGATGTCAAGGTCAAGTAATTGAATAATGACACTGCTCTATGTTCATGTTTCTAGTATTGATTCCATATATTTAGAGTACCAATATGATAAGAAATCTATTATAGAAATTTACAAAAACTCATTCTTTTTAGTAGAGCCTCATGAGAAGTGGAATGTAGCCACAACTTGTTGAGAAACACATCTGAAAATTACCAAATAACGAGCTTAACATGACCTGATTTGATGGACTCTAGAAAATTTTTAAGTGATGTCAGTAAAAATGCAGTTTGATCAAACAGAGTTTTTCATCTGAAGAAAGAACATGATTGCTCATTTGTTGGATTTCTGGAAGGTAGCATTGGAAATATAATCACTACAAATACAGTGAAATATATTTATATTGATTCCTTAGCCCCATAAATATGTCCAATAGAGGCTTCATTTGTGAGAGGTATGTAATAAATACATATTTAATTAACAGACATATACTTTTGAGTGGACAAAACATAAATCCAGCCTCTTGATAATTAGTAGATCAATTATAATAGAAATTATACAAGTAATAGATTGAATTACAAACCAGTTTTAATTAAAATGTAATATTCAAGATATGTCATATATGTTTTAGCAAGATCTTATTGCAGTGCTTCCACCAACTAGAACTACCATCAGAAAAGCTGAAAACAAATATCTTTCATTGTACTTAGTTTAACTACAGCAGTTTTCACAGGAAGCATTTAAGTCACCAGCAGTATATCAAGAGTCACATCAGGTCTTCTGGATTACTACCTATAAATTACTAAAATGTGTGAACCATAGTTTAATTTAAAGTAATTTGGCATAAAACATATGTTGAGCATATATGGTACTCAGCCAATATTTTCTAGTATGCAAAATAAAATAGACATGGTTATAACTATGAAAATTACAACATATGGAGCATCTATGCAAAATATGCACCATAAATTCAGGTAGAATTTAGGATCTACTAAAAATGAAAATGTAGATAACTGAAGAGAACATAAAAAATGCTGGGCTGTAGCACATCCCTATAGTTCCTTTGTCATCATCTGACAGAATAACTCTAACTAGTAAGCTGGAAGATCCACCTTTGACCACAGTCTTAGTTCAAGGAGAGGCTAAGATCACACACCTTTCATTAACCTTCTCCAGACCTTTCCTTTTCTTTTATGTTCTTTTGGAATAGTGAGAACTTAAGCTAAAGGCTGCAGAGATATTAAGCAATGACTATGGGAATATGGCTATTAATTACTTAAAAGGTTTTAAATTCCCTTTATCCTTCCTTTCTTTTCCTTTTAAAAATCTAAAATTTTTTTATCAGTCTAGTAAATTCCTCTGAAACACTAAAGTTATCCATCAGAATATTCAATACTTCATTTAAATGAAATAGAATAAATATTGTTCTCCACAATGTCCTTATTTTATCCTTCTAAAAACTTGCATTTCAGTCAGAAAATTCTGTCTAGATATAGACTTAGTAGAAAGCTCCAAACCTTTGATTTGGACAATAGGCCATTCACTCTGAGCTAAAATGTTAAGGTATGTTCTAAGTAAATACTAAATGTTGCACTTCCTTTCTTGGAATCATCTAGTGCTGACAGAAGAGAGATAAATAACTGTGACTCTGGTTTAGGGTTGTCGTACTAAAAATTCTACTAAGATTTTCATTTTAATGCTGCAGCATTGTGTTGCTTATTTATTCAGTCTAAATGCAGCAAATTAAAGCTCTGTTATTTTAAAATTTTGTCAGAAGAATCTACAAATATTTAAACTTACATATGTTTGATTCCAAGTTCCAAATTAGTTCTGAGTTGTACAACAGCGTATACACACAGACATACCCATATATGTACACACATATAAAACATTTTATTTCATTTATACATTTTATTTTTAGAAAGAAAAAGAAAGGAATACCTGGGGAACTACAGACCAGTCACTCTCACCTATTTTCCCAGCAAGATCATGGATCTGATCCTCCTGGAAACAATGTTAAGGCACATGGAATATAAGATGATAACTGGTGACACCCAACATGGCTTCACTAGGGTCAAATCATGCCTGACACATTTTGTGGCCTTCTATGTCAGGACTGCAGCATTGGTGGATAAGGGAAGAGCATTTTCTAAGGATGTTCTGATTTGGAGGGAACCCTGTTAAGAAGAATGGTGTTTCACAGTCTTTGGTTTTAGTAGAAAACTATCATCTAGATGACTGGAGAAAACCTCACTTAAATTCAATTCCTCAGCTTTTTCAGATGTCATTAATTAATGTTTGGATCCATTTCTTTCTATATACTTGGGACTAAACATTTATTTACTATAGAATCCTTTGCATTGCTTTGGAAATACGATGCTTTTTTTGGTGAATTTTATTTTGTAAATACTTTGGCTTTTCTGAACATTAATGGAAACCAAAATCTATAACAGTGTCAGAACATTATAAATTAATGCACCAGGAAAAAGAAGTAGACAGTAGATGAACTGATGCAATTATTTTTAAATGTCTAGATTCCAATACATGTGGGAATTGCCCTTTCAGCAAGATGGTGGAAATAAATGTATTAGCATATTGGTCTGGATGAGAAACACTGCCTGGATGAAATGTGAGTGCGTTCTGGGATGCTGGAAATAATTCAGAATGATCTTTGATTGATGGCTGGAGAAACAGTGTAAGCATAATGGGAATAGTGACTATTTTATTTTATTTTACAGTTTTGCATCTAGTTGCAACAACATAAATGATTTCTAATGTTCTAAAAATGATTAGAGCATACAACTGGACCATTTCTAGAAATCTGTGCCAATGTTAAAAAAAGTTAATGCAAATTTTAACCAAAAAAAAAGTTTATCCGAAGAGCATTAAATTAAGGATTGTGAAAACAATTAAAACCACAAAAATTGTCAATGGTAAGTTAAAAGGTGCTATATATGTATCCACAGGGTACCTGCTGCTAAAGAAACCCACTAAATGCCCTTAGTTATTTATATCACATTTCTCAGCCATTTTGATATTTTAAACATGATCAAGAAATATAATTAAGCACTCTGTACATGTATATATCATAGGTTCCTCTTACATATAAAGGAAATACTTTTTCAATGGTTGTCTTTAAGTTCTGTTCACTGCACTACACATTCATTTGCATGCTTTTTTGCTTCTTCTTGCTGTCAATACTGTGAACTTCATGCCATCTACAAAGAGTATGATTCCTTCCACCTAAGCTAATGTAATTAATCTTATGGTCCCTTTACAGTAAATTGACAGAAAGGTAAATGATTTGTTTGGTTTGATAACATTGATTCTTTGGATAGAGTTCACCTTGACAAAACTTTTTTTCTGCTAGTATTCAACTCAAGGATTGGAATAATTGTGTTGTAATGACTAGAAGGCACTGGAGCATGGACAGCCCTTCAGCCTCTGTGGATATATATTATATAATAAAATTATCCACTCTTTAAGCTTCATTGACCGTACTGAACAGAACTCTGAGTGTAATCTGCTTCACTTGTAGATACCTACGATAAAGATTGTGGTAAGATGAATCCTACCTCCAGATGTTTGTGTTTCTATTGACTTTTTAGGAATCCTAGATGCCTTTGAGATGTTTAAAGTTAGGTGAGATGAAGCCCATTCTCAACATCTAAAAATCCTCACTATAAACTGTAAAACTCAAAATGCAGCACTCTGTAAAATTTGCCAAAGGAATGACTATAGCATTTACCCAGGTTGCAAGATACTTGAATACAGATATTCTTCAAGATATTCACAAGGTATTCTTCACATATGAAGACTTGAACATACATCTTTCATCTCTTCAATGAATAACAAAATATACTACATTGTGGATTTTTTTAGTCCTTCCTGTTAAAATTAACTTTTCATGGCTTAATTAAAACCACAGAGGTGAAAAACTCAGCACAGAAAATCAAAAGGATACTCAGTGTATGTATTAGGAAGGTAGAGGGAGAATAAAAGGTTAAGGAAACCTAACAGAAGCAGTGACAATGAGAGACAATATATGAATTTTCTACTGGAATTATGTATTATTTAATCAGTGACAAAATTATAAAAGGTTGCACATTTGATGCGTCACCAAGGGAACATAATCGCTATTGTGTATGCTCACAACTATCAAATTAACATTGAAAATAAAAGGAAATATACGGAATAACAGAACTGAGTAGTAAGAACTTCTAAATAATTGAAATTCATTTTTTCAATTATTCAAATAACCATTTTTTAATTATAAAGCAGCAGATACAGACAATCTGGTAAATGGCTTATCACTTGTACTCAGAAAATTATTTGTAGAAAATTAGAGATTCTAGTTGTGATCAAAAGTTTCTGAATGTCATATAAGAAAGTATAAAAATGCAAATCAGAACATTTGGATAACGCACCAGGACATAGGGATCAAGAAATTTGTCAGGATTGAAAATGCAGATCTGAATCCTCACAACCTAAGCCTATGCTAGTAAATTAATTACGACTCAGATGCTTGTCTGTCACTAAGGGCAACTGTGGAATAACCTGCATTCATACGACTAAACCATTAAACTCTCTTATGCTCCAGAATATCATGGACTTATCTACAGAGTCTTTTGGGAGTCATCCATAGAGTTAACTCCCAGTCTGCCCCAGGAAATGCTTTGGGAGACTTTGCTGGCAAAAGTCAAAGCTTTTTAGGGATCATTCTAGCAGTCTGACAGAATATGAAATAGAGTATACGGAAGCACTTTCAAAAATTGTTTTATTTACTAATATAGACATAACCAAATACTATACTATTGATGTTGTTTACCATTCCATTTACTTTTTAGCTCTTTATGTCAAGCTTAGGCAGACAGAAAATTTATAGTGCATAGTATTGCATAACTGTGCTTTCAATAAGCCTCTCTAGCCTTTAATTTCTGAGTCCTGTGCCCTTAAATATTAAATGTGTAACTTGCATTCATTAAAAACTTTCTGTTTGGCATGCTTCTTCTCTGTACATTAGGTTATATTAATTGGAGACCAGTTCCTACCTCGTATACCTGTCCACAATTCCAGACTTACTTCTGAAGAGTGAAGACTAAGGTACGGCTTAAGAAGCCTGTATTAGAAATGCCTGCTAGTCCACCACATGATTTCCACATTAGGTTGCTTAGCAACCTTTCTCTGGTATCAGTCCCAGCGTTCAGACTGGCAAAAGGCTTTATATAGGGAAAAAAGATAATCAAGAAAAGAGTGAGATATCTAAAAGAAAAATCTTCATCTACAGGAATCCATTTATTAAGCTTATTTTCATTCATTTGTGCACTGATCATTAATAAAAGACAAAGAAGTCTTTGTGGTCTGTGAACCTTAAGATGATGTCAGGAATAAATGTTTTAAAAAAATACAAAAAAAGAAGAAAAGACTTGTGTCATGACAGCTGTATACTGAAAGATCTAAATGTAAACATCCATCCACTCTTCCCTTAAAATTCCTGAAGTGCTATCTAGTTATTACTGCATAGTTTTCAGAAAGAAAATTTCTGAGAGTTAATAAGAGGCCCATTTGTACTGCTGTCCAGCTTTTTCACCTTGTTACAAGTTCCATGACTGAAAAGCTGTGGAGTTTTGGAAACATCAGCCATTGGAACTGTCCTAAAACATAGATTCAGTTATGTATCCTCCTCTAGAAATTTAAGACATTTTTAACTTGTTTTAATTTGAATTGTTATATCAAAGATGAGTTTTGTTGAAAATCTTGTTTAATTTTTCGGCAAACATATTTATGTGGATATAGTTCCTGCATCGTGTCCTAGAACATTACCAAACAATATCCCTTTATGGTGATGTCTACTTACATCTGGGGTCTAGCAATAGCACGAACTGCAGTACCACACCCAAGATAACACATTAGCTGCTTCCAAAGAAAGACCAAATGTCATAGTTTTCTTGGACTTCCTTTTGATAAAGGCCATGGGTCACTCCTTTGTGCATCCAGCCTTAATGCTTTTAAGTACACTTTGAACAGTCATGGGAATGGATCATCTGAATGAACAGTTCTAAGGCACAGAGAACTTCAATCCAGCTTTAAACACTTCCCTAAACTAAGCATGTAAATCATCAACCACACTGCACTGTAGGCAGAAACTGTAACATTTATTTTCTGAACATATTATATCTGAATGATCTACTTGCTTTGGTTTTGGGTGTGACAGATGGCAGCCATGGTGTCTAGGTGTGCTAGCTTTTGCAAGCTCGGTGCTTCTCTGAGTCTAGAATCTGTGACGGTGACTCTTCCTTTAAAAGTGTCTTACTACATCTTTTTCTCCATGAAAACTTCCCGTTCTGTTTTCTAGATAGTTCAGCAAGGGTCAGGGGAAAGAGGTCTTGCTAGCAGAGAAGGGAAAATAAATCTCCAAGGTTTGATTTTTTTGCAAAACAGAATAATGACGGATTGTACAGCAGAAAGGGCTTCTTCAAACACACTGCTGGCAAAACTAACATTAGAGGCAACGTAGGCCCACTGCTGAATGAGGTGGGTGCCCTGGAGACAGAGGATGTGAAGAAGGCAGAGCTGCTGAATGTCTTCTTTGTCTCTGTCTATACTGCTGGAGACTGTCCTCAGGAGCTCCATTTCCCTGAGGCCCCAGAGGAATCCAGGATAAAGGAGGAGTTTGCCCTGGTTGTGGAGGACTGTGTTAGGCATCAGTTAGGACACTTGAATGTCCACAAATCCATGAGTCCTGATGGGGTGCACCCACGGGTGCTGAGGGAGCTGGCAGATGTCATTGCTAGGCCACTCTCCATGGTCTTTGCTAAGTCATGAGCAACAGGTGAGGTGCCTGAGGACTGGAGGAAAGCAAATGTCACTCCAGTCTTCAAAAAAGGGCAGGAAGGAGGACCTGGGTAACTACAGACGGGTCAGCCTCACCTCCATCCGTGGAAAGATGATGGAAAAACTTATCCTTGGTGCTGTGTCTAGGCATATCAAGGATTAGAGGGTCATTTGGAGCAGTCAGCATAGTTTTTCTAAGGGGAAGTCATGTTTGACTAACCTGATAGCCTTTTATGAGGACATAACCAGATGGATGGATGGTGGCTGAGCAGTGGACATGATTTATCTAGACTCCAGTAAAGCATTTGACACCATCTCCCACAGCATCCTCGTAGCTACACTGAGGAAGTACTTGATGACTGAGTAGTGAGGTGTGTTGTGAACTGGTTGAAGGGAAGAAGTCAGAGAGTTATGGTCAATGGGGCAGAGTCTAGCTGGAGACCTGTATCTAGTGGAGTCCCTCAGGGGTCAGTACTGGGACCAGTACTATTCAACATATTCAATCAGCGATCTGGATGAGGGAACAGAGAGGATTGTCAGTAAGTTTGCTGATGACACAAAACTGGGAGTAGTGGTTGACACTCCAGAAGGCTGTGCTGCCATTCAGAGAGACCTAGGCAGGCTGGAGGACTGGGCGGGGAGAAATGTAATGCAATTCAACAAGAGCAAGTGTAGAGTTTTGCACCTGGGAAAGAACAACCCCAAGTGCCAGTACAGGCTGGGGACTGATATGTTGGAAAGCAGTGTAGGGGAAGGGACCTGGGGGTTCTGGTGGACAGCAGGATGACCATGAGCCAGCAATGTGCCCTTGTGACCCAGAAGGTCAATGGCATGCTGGGGTGTATTAGAAGTGGGGTGGGGAGCAGGCTAGTAGGTCTAGATTGGTCCTCCTACTCCTCTACTCTGCCCTGGTGAGGCTACATCTAGAATACTGTGTCCAGTTCGGGGGCCCTCAGTTCAAGGACAGGGAACTGCTTAGAAAGAGTCCAGTGCAGAGCCACAAAGGTGATTAAGGGAGTGGAACATCTCCCTTATGAGGAAAGGCTGAAGGAGATGGGTCTCTGTAGCTTGGGGAAGAGGAGACTGAGGGGTGACCTCATTAATGTTTATAAATATATAAAGGGTGACTGTCAGGAGGATGGAGCCAGGCTCTTTTCAGTGATATCCAGTGATAGGATAAGAGGCAGTGGATGTAAACCAGAACATAGGAGATTCCACAAAAACATTAGGAAAAACTTTTTCACTGTGAGTGTGACAGAGCACTGGAACAGGCTGCCCAGAGAAGATGTGGAGTCTCTTTCTCTGGAGACTTTCAAAACCTTCCTGGAGGCATTCCTGTATGACCTACTCTAGGTGATCCTGCTCTGTCAGGGGGGTTGGACTAGATGATCTTTCGAGGTCGCTTCCAACCCTAACATTCTGTGATTCTATGATTTGAAGCAGGACCAAGACTGATCAGAACTTTGGAGAGAAAGAGTGCGAGGAGGGGGTTTTAGTGTAATGTCCTGTAGCACTTTTCCTTCATGTTGCTGTACTGTCATCCTGATAAAGATTCGTCACCTGAATCACTCCAGCTGAAAGCTGTCTATCCGTAATATCTTCCATAGTGTAAACAGGGGGATAGGATGTCTGCCTTTGGGCAGATTATCTCATGATTAAACACAGTTTGGAAGAAGCACTAGCTTAAATTTATATATCTATTTTTAGGCATTCAGATAACATCCCAACAAAAAGAATTGTGGAACTACAGTAAGTGGTCATTGTGAGCCAAAGGACCATCTTGCAGTCCCTCTCTCAATTTTCTTACAAAAAATATGAGAATATTTCATAGGATGGTTGATCTATGATGGCTATGGTTGATCTGCTATTGAGCTTTCAAGGAAAGGAATAATGGGAAAAAATAATGGAGAAAATAATCATTATGACTTTCACAATTCGCAGCTGATGGAGAAACTACAAACCCTCAGACTACAAACCCTAGGTATTCCTAGACATTGCATGTAAGAAATGTTAGAAGACAACATTAATTAGTGCATTATAGATGCTGTACAGGCATCACAATTTATTATTATTGCATTTTCATTTGCTGCATTTGGCTAGAGTCTGAAACACTGAGATTTAAAACTAATCTACTGGGAGAGCTCCTTCAAAGACTAAAAATTGTGTGCATACCTTTCAGGAGTGCAGCTGGGAAGCAAGATACTTTCTAGCATCTAAATATGTGATTAAACAAAAGCTCCTTAATTGTACTATACTCATTAACTTATACCTAAAAAATGCCCATCTTTATTTATATGATTGAGTTCTTGTTGCTGAATATTGTACTTGAAATTATTTCTCTTTAGAGCAAAACCATTAATGTGCATATTGCCATTGTAAATGTAGTCATATGGTAATACTTCAATGGATTGAAAGGATGGTGTGGGGCTTTTTTTAAGATGGACCACTAAAAATTATATTAATGTGTTATGCAAAGTTTTATATTAATCCAGATGACCAAAAATGCCCTGCAATACAGAACCATGACATTTATTTGAGGGGGACTGTTCTCAGCTTTCAGTAAGTGAAAGCCTTGTCCCTGCAGACCTGGAAATGTTTGGGCTGGTAAGGTGTTTCTCCTGTCTTAGTTTTCAATGTATTCAGTCTTTTGTTTAGTTTTGGTCAGGAGATATATTCACTATGACATATTAACAGAGCATGTGATTCCATTTAAGCTGTTGTCATTCTGCTATTCTCATGTCTATAGTATCAACAGAAGACTTAATTTGTTAGTTCTCCTTGTGTGGTGATACGTATGGAATATAATCTTCCATTTAGATTCAAATTTGTCCTTTAACTATAACTGCTGTATAGCCGGATATGAGTTCTGAGCCTTTATGCATATTCAGTGCACTTAAGTCATTAATTCTCTGTGTGGTCCAGAAATTCCTCATTAAGTTATCTGAATAGTTGAGATAGTGGCTTGAGACAAGTTTATTGAGTGAAGTCCTAGTCATCTTACTAACAAAGTATATGACTAATTTTCAGAGGAGGTCTCCAGGTCAGAATTTCAAACTGTCCCTAATTTTTCCCAGGTGAAATATTGTACCCAGACCAATTGGTATGTTCAGTGTGTTGACTGACATCCTGGGTGCAAAACCTGTTTCAGCAAGTCCCCAGATGACTCCTGTGCAGAACTGACCAGTCTTTGCACAGATATGACTCTTATATAAAGTCAGTATAAAGATCTCATGAAGATACAGAAATGGTCATATACAACAATCTTTTGCACATATTAAGGATAACCAGGGAATGTTTTGCATACAGTTTAAGAGAATCAAAAGTAATGATACACATGCTGGAATGATCATGTATGTTAGGGAGCAGCTAGAGCAGGGCTGCTCCCTGAGGCAAGATGAGCTGGAAGCCGAGGGTGATCCCAGCACAGGCCCCAGGCAATATACTCATTGGACAGGGTGCAGTCCCACGGCACCAGAGCTAGGCAAGGAAAACAGAGGTGGTGGTATGGTTGAGTGTGTTGCTGGAGTATACAGTTGAGGCCATTAGGGCAATTAATGTACATTAATACACTCAGGACCTTGACAGTATAGGAGACCAGTTAGATTATATGATTTTATCAGAATAACAATCTGGGGAGTCTTAACTGAAAACAGCGATACAAGCACCAATCATAATAGTCACTGACTATTCTGTCTGAGATATTTGATTCTCCATGTGAGTATCACTGTATTCAAAGACACCAATAATCAGTCTTTTTTTCTTTTTTTTTTATTTTTCCTTCTTTTTATCTTTTTCTTTTGTTTTCATTTTTCTTTTCCATTTTCTTTTTATTGTTCTTTTTTCCTTTTCCATTTTTTCTTTTTTTTTTTTACCACAAATATCTATGACTCTGCAGAACATTTAATCACTGCTGAAAACTGTGCTCTCTGTTAAGTGCATTATCAGAGGCAGCAGTGTGTATTAAGCAAAAACCACTGAAAAAAGCCTGACATGCAATCAGTAAAATGCTAACTAGTTGTAGGTATAAAGAAGGAAACTGTCTTCTGTTTATGATATGTAAGATTTTCGGGTCCGTTTCTAGGCAAAACAAAAAAAAACTTTTTCAAGTTGCTTATTCTTTTGTTTAGGTTTATTTGTTCTTCATAGTCATATTTGCTTCCATATGCTGCTAATTGTTTTTTATTCCTTATATTCAATATTTAATGATTCATTTTTTTCATTCTTTCTGAGAATTAGGCATTCTTTTTTTTTTTTTCTGCTAGGCTTTTAGCCTTCTATTTTATTTTTTTACTAAACTTTTTTCCATATTAGTACAAAAAATTCATTTTTAGTCTAAAATCCATGAAGCATTAAGTTAGCAAATAAAGGATCCTTTGAATGTATGACTCATAAAAAAAAAAAGTTGTTTCAACTTCTAAAACATAAATTACTGGTAATTTAATTCAAGTTATTAAAAAATTGATATTCTGAAATAAGTATACCATGATGAGCTTGTTACAGTCAATAATTTAGGGGCGAATTTTAATAATGTCCAAGTTATATAAGGTTACTGGTATCCTGTATTACTAAACTTGTTACAAAGCTGTGCAAATAGAGTCCCCATGGAAGTAGAAAACTGAACAGTAATTGCGTAGTACAATGAAATTTCCTCTCAAACTTATTCACTAAAGTTGCATGCAGGTATCAAAGAGTAGAATGTATATTGCCTTCCAAGTCTACTGAATTTTTCTTTTTTCCTTTTTTTTTACTACAAGTTCTCCCCTAGACCATATCCCCCAACACTACATCTAAGCGATTCTTAAACACATCCAGGGACGGCGACTCAACCACCTCCCTGGACAGCCTATCCCAATATCCCACCACTCTTTCCATGAAGAATTTTTTCCTAGTGTCTAGTCTAAACTTACGTTGTTTCAGCTTGAGGCCATTCCCTCTGGTTCTATCACTAATTACCTGAGAGAAGAGACCAGCACCAACCTCTCTACAATGTCCTTTCAGGTAGTTGTAGAGAGTGATGAGGTCTCCCCTCAGCCTCCTCTTCCTCAAACTAAACAGACCTAAAACAGGCCACTTTTTGTCTCACTAATCCTGATATTAAAAGAAAGTTCAAATTTAAATGTTAACTTTATTCATAGTCACTTTATACACATTTGTTCTTGCATCAACATTTATCCTTTTACTTTAATCACTCTTTTATTCTCTAGTTTTTACTGCTGCCTTTTAAAGCTTCATTTAATCTTGTTTCGCAGTGCTAGCTCTTGCAGCTGCTATTCCTAACATAAGTTTTATAGACCCCTAACCACCCAAATCACCTTTCTCTGACTGCCTTAAAATTTTATTTTTCTTACATTGAATAACAGCCTTATTAGCAATATTCTGACTGTGATTCGTAAACTTGGATGTGCTTTTGACTCTCGAGATAATTTCTCTTGCAGAGAGATTTACATGGATTGGAGCACTGGGCAATGTTTAATGGGATGAAATTTAACAAGTCCAAAAGTTGTACCTAGGACAGAGGAACATTGTGGACAGATATAAACTGGGAGAGAATGGCTAGAAAGCAGCCCTTCAAAAAGGGATCTGGGAGTGTTGGTCAACAGCAGGGTCAATATGAGTCAGCTATGCACCCTGGCAGCTAAGAGGGCAAACAGCATTCTGGGGTACATCAGAGTATAACCAGCCAGTCAAAAGACGTGATTATCCCACTGCGTTTTGGATTGGTGTGGGCTCATCTTGATTACTGTGTGTAGTTCTGGGCCCCACAATTTAAGAAGGATATGAAGGTACTCAAATGCATCCAGAGGAAGCCAGCAAAGTGGGTGAAGGGGCTGGAAGAAATATCCTATGAGGAGCAGCTAAGGACTTTGGGCTTGTCTAGTTTGGAGAAAAGGAGGCTGCAGGGTGACATCACTGATCTCATGAAGAGGGGAGGGAGGTGCTGATCTCTTCTCCCCGGTATCCGGTAAGAGGAAATGTGTGAATGGTTCAAACCTTCACCAGGGGAGGTTCATACTGGACATTAGGAACCCTTTTTTATCAAGATGTTGGTCAAACTGTGGACCAGGCTTGCTAGAGAGGTGGTCAATGCCCCAAGCCTGACAGTGCTTAAGAGGCATTTAAAGGACAATGCCTTTAATCACATGCTTTAACTTTTAGTCAGCCCTCCATTTGTTGGACAGTTGGACTAGATGAACGTTGTAGGCCCTTTCCAATGGAAATTTATTGTATTCTTTCTATTCTATTCTATTCTATTCTATAATAATTATATCTTCCTACTAGGAATACTTTGCATGACACTTCTTAGACTTTCCCTTTACTTTTTACATTTCTGCAGTAATTTGTCAGTGTACAGGTATGGTCATTGAAATAATATTCTATTTTAGTTGACCAAGTAGAAACTCACTCTATAAGTCCCTATGCACATGACCCCACTAAATTTTGTCCCATATGTATTACTTTTTTCCTGGATGATGATCTCATTATTCCCTTGTGACATTCAAACCTGACTGTGTACTAATGATGTCTTCCAACTCCATGTCATGAGAAAATTTACTTAGAATGTTATTGTTTTTATATTAGAGTCAGTCATGAAAATATTAAATAAGCTTGTTCTCAAGATTGAATCTTATGAAAATCCAATAGAAGCTTCCTTTACATGCCTTTTATTCCTTCAATTTTATTGTCTTTTTTTTTTTTTTTTTTTAAAATTAACTTCTTCATCTGCTTTATAGCTTGTAATTAGCCCCAGTTCAACTAATACACCTGAAGGCTGTCTGGCCATCCAGCGAGACTTGGACAGACTGGAGAGCTGGGCAGAGCAGAACCTAATGAGGTTTAACAAGGATAAGTGC
>JANHFX010003941.1:17425-57656 GCA_027560015.1 Chloroceryle amazona
GCCCACATGGAACCCGGGTTCTGGTGAAAAAAAACCCGTGCGCCGAGTTCCGCTGCTCTGCCGACCTGCGGCGGGGACGGTCCGGCTCCGAGGGCTGATCTCAGCGACCCAAAAGCGACACCCTGGTGTCCTGCCCTTGACTCCCTCTTCTAGCGTTTGGTGGTTTCAGGGTTTGTGCACCTCGGAGGAGTCGTATGGCTTGTGATACATGGGGCTGAGAGGCAGAGCTGCTCTGCAGACCCCGCTTGAGATAATGTCTATCAAAGGGCTGCTTGCCCTTCCACGATGTTAGGCTTGATGACCCTGCTTATTCCTTCCAGTTCTGTGCTCTTTGCTTATGGCATGGTGTTGCTTGCTGGATACCTGCTAAACTGATGCTCTGTATGTCCATATTGTTTCTGTTTGAAATGTTAATGTTATTCAGGTTTTTTTGTGCTGTTGTTTGTAGTGTACAGGCTGACACCAGTTCTGCACAGTTCTGACATGTTCTGTAGTTGTACACACTACTTTTCTAGGAAACTTTTTGTTTCTTAGAAAACTTTTGATCATCTGACTGAATGAAATTAGAAAAGAAAATTAGAGAAATTAAATGATGGCACAGACATGTTTGCCTCTCAATTCTGCATTCTTATTTAGAAAAGCCATTAGGCAGATGCCCTGTATGGCTCCCAGTTCCTCACCTTGTTTTAATATTCAAAGCACTTTACAGACTTCTGAATGTCACTGTGTTCATGCCAGAGCTTCAGATGTTTCTTCAGGAAGAAAGGATAATGACAGACTGACATTATACAGGAAAACTACCATTTGCTTTGTTTGAACTAGGTAGATTGTCACTGGAAATGCTTTGCATTTCAGACTTGTTGAAAAGGTCTAAGCAAAAATGTTCTTCTCTAGAGAACAGTACATAAGATATTTTACAGTTAATTTTCAAAATGAAATGTGCTTTTTAGATGCAAAAGTCTTCCCTTGCACCCCCCAATAAATTTAAAGAAGAATAGTTTTATTTCAGAAGTATCAAAACTTTGCCTTTTCTTATTGCAAACAATAGCAACAAATCTGCATGTGTTTTTTCTCCCTGTGAACGCTGCACGTATTCTATGGTGGCAAAATATAGACATTGTTCTTGCAGGAAAAAAATGGAAGATTTCTTGTTTTTTGTTTGTTTTGCTTTGTTTTGTTTTTTTTAAAATCTAATCCCTGGGATAAAAGGGGGGTGGCTACAGGCATGAAGTTAAGCTCATGTTTTCAGAGCTGGAGCTGTTGAGCTGCAGGATGATGCAGGAGTCCACAAAGTCTCATTCCTTCCTATGTCCAGATCAATTGCAAAGAGCTCCTTAGGCAAATGGTCTTAAGCAGATTCTCACTGAGGACCCTTCTGTGTGACAGTAGTGCTCTGCATTGACAGCCTTGTTGGTGTTTCTTGGAGAAGAAATGAGGACTAGAGGGACCCTAGGGCAAAATCTTCTCCAGAGGGATTCCCTGCCAGCCCACCTTGCTAGAGCTGGCAGGCATTTCCTTGAATAGGATGTTTTAAGGTATAAGCTATTCCCTGGGTAGGGTTGCTTACGTATTTTCTGAAAACATTTGTCAGCAGCCTTCTGCAGGTACCTCCTAACAAACAGGTCCAGGCTTGACACCACAGCTGGGGAACTGTTACAGGGTGCAGAAGCTCTCATATTTAATACCTACCAGAGAGAAATCAACCATCTCAGCTATGGATCCCTGCCCTTCACTTGAATGTGCAGCCAGAGGTCTAAGACAAATCTTCAGCCACTGAGGCCAAACAAAGTTTTGAATGCGATGTAGTGGTATTCACTGCACGCCGTGGTGACTCACCAGCCATTTTTGTACGTAATGGTCTATGCCTCTGGCTAGTGAGTATGGCTAAACTAGATGGTGTCTCCTGGCTGCACACCTGGAAAAAAACTGCTGAACATGGTGCCTGGAAGCACCATTCCTGTAGCACTAGTCTGTTGTACGCACCCTGAGCATGAAGGTTGGAACTTAGAGATGGATATGCCTACACCTTTTCCTGAAAGTGAGACTCCCTTATTGCCAAAATTCCCACCAGAGCTTAGACCCTCAAAAGCTGGGTTGTAGTACAACAGGAATCCAAGAAGGCCCAGAGTGGGAGAGGAGAAATGAAAATTGGTTTATAAACACAGCTCTGCACTGGCAATGCTGTCCTTCATTTGCGATTTGTTATCTCGCCAGTAAACTTCCAGTATCTTCTGAGATTGTAACATACTGTACATGATACCCGCTGGAGTAGTTGCTTTTCATCCTTTATTAGTCCTGGCTGCCTGTCTCCGGAAGGAGAGGCATGCTGGTTCAGATCAACAGTTATTTTGGACCATCTGTCCAATATTCATTCTCTAATTAGAGTCCTAAAAAGTAGCCTAAGAAAAAATAAGAACAAGGAAAAAACATTTAATTCTACTCTCTAATGCTTTGGCCGTTTCTAAGTATTTACGGTTTGGGAGAGACTTTAGCTCGATATAGCTGGTCTTAACAGATAATCCCAAAATCTCTCTACCATGTACCAGTTCAGTTTGCTTTGAGCCCACAGAAACTTCTTGTATCCACACTATCTTTGGCAAAGAGTTTCCTAGGTCTACAGCCCATTTCATAATCACCTCCTTTTGAGGTCTCCAGTGGCCTCATTTCATAGTACTCTGAACAGTCAGTCCCTATCTGCCCCGTTTTTGCTGCTTGTGAGATATGGGCACCTTCTACCTCCTGCCCATACTGCAGCCATCCTCCTGGCTGTGTTTCTTCTCTGCTCATTCCACATGCCATCTTGAAAGCTTTTTTCTTCCAGGTGTGTTTAGTTATTCTGAAGAAGGCACAAGTTTCTCCCTTCTCGATGCTTTTACCAGGTTGTTTCATCACCAGCGAAAGGAAAACAGATGGTCTGCCCTTTTACTGCTTAACCACAACCGTCCAAAGTGAGACATAGAAACAACATGTGAAAGACATACAACTTGTCTCAATGAGGTTTTATTGTGGTTTAAAGAATCTCTCTTTTGTTTTTTCTTTTTTTTTCTTTCTTTTTTTTTTAACTCCATCCCTCTCCACTCCAGCAATTTTTCTCTGCTCAAAAAAACCAAATTGCACTGCTTTTTCAATTGAAATACAACAAGGATCCTTTTGGAGCAAATATGTTAATTAAAACTAAACATGTTTGGGGCTGAATTACAAGGTCTCTGTGGGATAAAGGACATTCCAGTAATACTAAATAGAAAATATGCAGAGTCATCTGGTGTAAAAGTGCAAGCTAGATCTGCAGTAAAGACTGCTTCAGTTCTACTCAGTTCTGTACAACTGCAGCAATTTACTCCACTTGACCTTTAGCATGAGCTTTAGTAAGGAAACTTCTGATAATCTACTCCGTTTGCAAGGAACCTGTGAGGCAGATGAGTAATACTACCTTCTTTTGCAGATTGTTCCCTGAATAATTTCTTAGATACATAGTCAGAATTCAGAGACTTTGATTTCTTGCTCTACAATCTCTTAGGAAGGCAAAGTCTGCCATTGAGCATACTATGTCTTGACATCAAAAACCCATATACTCCTGTTTTCAAGTCCTTCAAGAATTATACTGAGAATCAGCTCAAGTTCATTTTTCAGAGGAAAATCTGTGAAGTTTGTTAAAATAGGTGGAAATCTGCCTATCCTGGAGGTTAGCATTCCGGCTTTGTTTCCTCCAGTACTTCGCTTGACTTGGGAATCAGTTCCACATTTCACACAGAATTAGCTCTACAGGAGTCCCATCATAAATGCACCATGTAGGATGCAGCAAAGAAATGGATCTTCTCTGCAGTGTTCACTGGCAAGTGGTGCTGACAACACATGAAGTCATCACAGAATATGTTCTACTGGTTATTCTGGAACCCAGAATTCTTTCAATAGTGGATGAGAAGAACAAGATTTAGTTCTTGTCATGTTCATTTTACTCTAGAATTTAAATGTACATACCCAGATACTGCATATAGCCTTCCAACATTATTTCTGCCTTTTTTAAGGACTCGACAGGAATTACATTTCTGAGGGCTTTAAGCCATGAGCTTTGCAGGACCGTGATCGTATTAGATAACTGCAAAATACCTACACGATATCTATCCATGTATTATCGGATGAAGCACCCATGCTGGAAACTGCACTAAGAGAGAGCTGCAAAGCTGCACTTACAGTGTTCTAGGCATTGTTTCAGAATGAAGGTATGATGATGAGCACTGAGGGAAAAGGACCAGCTTTCAGCAAGATGCCTCTCGAGGGTAGCATCCAGATCTTTAAGAAGCTGAGCTGCATTCATGCAGTTAAGTGTGTAATTCCAGAAGACAATCTATGATACTGGCCACTTTGTATAACCAATACTGGCCTTTCCTACAGAATAACATCTCTCATTATTAATGAAGAACACTGGCTTTCACTTTAATCCTACCACTCACTGCCTGTTAAGTGATATTTACCGGGTAAATCACAAGTGTATTTTTTTTTTTTCCATGATTCCTTTGGGTCTTGTCTTTCCTTATGTGTTTAATTTCTAGTGTGTTAGTCCATGAGGCACAGTGAAACCATTACTAACCCAGGCAGCAGAGTTTGCCTGCATTTTGTAGCATTTACTGAAGCTTGCTAACTTTTGCAGATGAATAGCTTCTCCAAAATGGTGTCCAAAATGAAAATGAGATTTCACAAGACCAGGTGCCCTTGTGCCTCTGTATTGTTGGCGCTTTTTTTTTTTTTTCCTTGATGCAAATAGATTTTATGTTGTATTCAGGACGTGGTATATTGCTGATGCATAAACTTGTTACAGATTACAGTGCTGGAGATAGCAGTTGGGATCAAAGAGCTATGGTATTTTTGTGTGGAGAAATTCTGTAAATTAAAGAAGTGCCATGAAAATGCAAGGCATGAATACATTATGACATCCTCAGCTTTCAGAGCTAAGGGCTCTATAAATTTATTTACTTCAGTTACATGCTTTGTCTATGCCAAGTCAATAGAACAGAAGGAAGACATAGTCGCATGAAGTGTATTTACCTTATAGCAGCCTTCCAGTAACTGAAGGGGACCTACAAGAAAGTTGGAGAGGGTCTGTTCACAAGGGCATGTAGTGGTAGGATGAGGGGCAAACTAGAGAAAGGAAAATTTAGATTGGGCATTAGGAAGAAGCTCTTTACTGTGATGGTGGTAGATCACTGCAACAGGTTGCCCAGGGAGGTGGTGGAGGCCCCATCCTTGGAGACGTTCAAGGTCAGGCTTGATGGGGCTCTGAGCAACCTGGTCTAGCTAAACTCCTTTGGTCCAAACTTCATCCATTCATTCACATGTGGAAAACAAATTGCCTACCAAAGTACTTTTTGCTGCCTTTAGGGTGAAGTTATTAAGAACTACACTAGAATTATTAAAATAGTGAGTATTCTGGGCCATTATATATCTGCTTCAATAGCTGAAGAGATAAGCCCCTCCTTGCCTCCAGAAATGAAAATCAGCTTAGTGCAAGACTATGGTCAATGAACATTCACTTGTCTGCCTGGGCTAATGGTAGGGATTTGAGAAAACGGTAAGTGGGCAAAAGACACTGAATTGTACAGGTAGGACTGATGTTAAGTCTCTGTTTACTGGACCAGTGGTTGAAAAGTCATCAGGTAATGTGGTAAAGAGCAAGACCAGCACAGCAAGTGTCACAGTATGCTTGTCTTTTCTGAGGGAGAAGAGTGATGGGCTCAATTAGATAAAGAGGAAGACAAGGCTGATATTACATGGGCTGCTTGATTTAGCTCCTGCTCACTCACCTATCAAAGGTATCACAGTCTAGCCTAGATTCTGTATGCTGGACCATGGTAGAATCTCATTCTATATAGATTTTCCTGGCTGCTGACTGGTTTTAACAAGAACTCTAGAACAGCAACAACAAAAAAAAAGAGCAAAGTCAATAAAATTGTGTGCTAGTTATTGAAGAACCTTAAATCCTTAGGGTTAGAAACAGAAGTTTCTATCCATTTTTTATATAACAGCTGTGGAAGCTGTCCAGGAGCACGACAAAGTGTTTTCAGAAAAGATTGCTTTGATCTGTTTGACAGTCTTCTATTTATAGTTGGCAAATATTTCCACGGTGCAGATTTATGAGCATTCTGTAGGCTTTGGTATCATGACTTGAGCTTAAGCCAGTTATAGCCATGCAGAGGGGCGTGCATAAGGCTTTTTTTCTGGGAGAAGCAGTAGAGGTTGCAGCAGTTACACTGAAGAAGAGAGCTACCAGCCACAAGGGCTGATCATGAAGAAAAAAAAATTGTGTAATGTCTTAAAAAGTGAAGATTCATAATTTATTTTGTTAATAAATAAACAAATAAATAAATAGAGAAGTACCTGAAAGTTGAGAGTCTCTGCATTTCAATATATTAAGTAAAACCTAAGCGATGTAGAAGAGATTTTTTTCAAAGCTGGGACAAGAACATGAGCTTTCAATGTCTGTCATTCAGAGTCGCTGGGGTTTGCATGCTTTCCTTAACAGTGCAGTGAATATCAGCTCTTCTTTTCCCAAAGGGATTAAGCTGCACCAGCATCTTCTGTTACTCTGATCAGTCCATCATTTACTACTACATATGAGCTGTCAGGTTACACCTTGGACATGTTTCCCCACAGACTTATCCCAGGCAAGCACACACTGGGAGTGTTCATCACATATAGGAGGGAATTTGAACAATCAACCACGGAGAGAGCCACTGACATCCTGCAGGAATTCATATCTGAGGTGGATTACAAGAGATGGTAAAGGAAAATAAGAAGAATGAAAGCAATATTTGAAATGTGTATATTGCACATACCTTGCACTCTGTTTTTGGGAAACATGAGGCTATTGATTCATGTTGACATAAAACTGAAATATAGAAACATAATAATAATTGGAAGAAACTTTTTTAGGGGCAGAGATGTAAAGCTTGTGGGCATTTGAAAGGGCAAGACAAAGTGCATGACAACCTGTAGCATATCTGGATCATAGAATCATAGAGTGGTTTGGGTTGGAAGGGACCTTAAAGATCATCTAGTTCCAACACCCCTGCCAATGGCAGGGGCACTTTCCACTAGAGCAGGTTGCTCAGAGCCCCATCCAACCTGGTCTTAAAAATCTCCAAGGGTGGGGGTTCCACCACCTCTCTGGGCAACCTGTTCTGGTTTCTCACCACCCTCATAGTGAAGAGCTTCTTCCTAATGTCTAATCTCAATCTACCCACATCTAGTTTTGATCCATTCCCTATAGTCCCACCGCTACCCAACATCCTATAAAGTCTCTCAACGGCTTTCCTGGAGGCCCCCTCAAGATACCGGAGAGCCACAATAAGGTCTGCTCAGAGCCTTTTCTTTTCCAGACTGAACAACCTGAACAACCCCAGCTCTCCCAGTCTGGATACTGGAGTTTATTTAAGAACCAAGGAGCCGGGAGAATTTAACCTACTTGATTATCTCAGACTCATGCAGGCACTTGGCTATGCATTATCTGCATTCATCTTTCTTTCCCTGCAGGGAGGTTGCTGCTGGTCTGGAACATTTGGGAAGAAAGTCGTGTCAATCTGCACTGTGCTGCTATTCACAGTTACAACTCCCGGGTGTTAGTGGTGAGGTCTCTGGGTGTCCCCCTGGACTCATCTCCATGCATCTGCCACATCTCCAGGACCTCTCCCCCTTTTGGGTTCTTTTCTTTGCCTTCTTCTTTCCAGGTCCCCTGTTTCTTCTCAAAATCACTTCAAGTACACATCTTCTCTTCTTTCCCAACTGAGAGCCCACGGTTCTCCCAGTCTGAACGTTCTAGGTACACAAGCACAGTAAGTGATCAGCCTCCTGTCTGGTAGTCCTTTTTCATGTCTCTTTACTGAAAGGAGGATTCAGGATGGGTCAGTGATCAAGGGGAGCAGCTCCAGAGCCAGCCCAGCCCATGGCAGAGCAGCAGCTCTCAGCTCAGAGGGACTCTTCCTGAGTTTTCCTTAGACAGGGAAACATCAGGACAGTGGAAAGACCCACCAGGAGCCAGCAGCTCCCATGGGAGGAGCTGCTGAGACCTGGGCATTCCCACACCTATAAAAAGCAGCCTGGGGAGCTCAGTGAGTAGAGTGTTGCATGCCAGCCCAGGTGGAGCTTGTGAAGGGCAGCTCAATGAGGGAGCCATGGTGTCCACCCAGCAGAGCCATGGTCTTGGTGAGTTCTTCACCTTCTACAGCTGAGGCAGCTCCCCAGACCAAGCTCCGGAGAGAACACCCAGGGGCCAGGGCACGGGTTGTGCCCAGGTTTTACACCAGTACAGGATGGCAGCTGTGAACTCCAGGAGGCAGTAAGTAGGTTGAGAAGCATCATGGAGTGTGAGGGAGAGAGAGATAGTCTACTGGGATTGTGCCCTACCTTCCCTGGGATAGGTCCAGAGGAGGTCCTGTCACAAACACACCTGGAGGCCACAGAACTGGGGCAGAAGTAGAAGCCTTTGCTGATCTTGACTATAAGCTCCCAAAGGCAGGGCAGCATAGCATCTCTTTCTTTTTTTATTTCCTTCTATAAGAATCTTGAAAATGATTAATTAATTATTGCTTTCAATGTATCGTGTAAGAGTTTTAGGGGTTTTTTTACTGTCATATTATTGTGATGATTGAGGGTGTGATATTTCTGGCAGTGAGTGGTTAGTCTCCCTGCCTTGTCCTCACTCTTCATTAGCAACGGAGGCCAAACTGCGTAGTGTGAAGGCAAACACTTCAAAGTTCATAGCTCAGCAGCTGGTGAGTCACTCCTGAGCCAAGGGGAATGTCAATAAGAAAAAATGCACTGTGAGAGGTGATTAGTTTCTGTGGGGAGAGATTCAGTGTTTCATTATCGGGTCTTGCTGCATTTTAATTGAAAAGGTTGGAAAACTATGTTTTGACCTAGCGATTAATAAGGAAAATAACACATTTTTGTGGAATGGAAGGTCTTAGCTGAAGCATTTACTAAGACCTGTTCTAGCCATTAGCTATACATGTCTTTCATGTCTTGTATTTGTGCACTGGTGAGAAGATGAGACTTATGCCAGGATAGAATTAGAAAGCTGTGGAAACACAGAACAGAACAGTGGCTCTGACCTAAGAAGATACTATCGGTGCAGAGCATGAATAAAATCTAGGGGTGTACAGGCCTTGGGGAAGTACAAGGGAGAAAAAAGACAATGCAGATCCCATGGAAATTTCTGAATGAGGCAAGGATTTGAGAAGCAGTGATTTAGGCCACACAAGGGTAACCTGAGAGGAGATCGGATGAAATGAATGGAAGTACACTGGCAGAGCTGAGGGAAGACCGACTTTTCATTTATTGAGGCAAGAAAAACAATTTTGTGCTTCTGCCAATATGAGATAAGAACAAAGACTAGGACCCTCTCCTTGAGAAGTCTGTGAAAACAGAGAGGAGGAGAAATATTTGCGTGGTGTTAGATGAAGAAAAGGGTTTTTTACCAGAAACTGACCTAGCAGAGCCAGATAGGGTTAAGATTATGCAAGACTTGCCCTCATTTCTGTTACAAGTAACTTTGCCAACCTTTAATTATCCTGGCTGAAATTTTTCTTGCTGGGTGTGTGCTGAAAACTGAAGGGTGTGTACCTGTCTGTGTGTTGCACTGTTTCAGCCATTCTGAAGACTGAGAATTGAAGAAGAGTTTTTTTCCTTCTGAAAGAAAAGACACTAGTCTATTTCCCCCCCTCCCCCAAGAGCCTTAAATGTACCGAGTAGCTCAAAGTCCAGCTGGCAATAATCTTGTTAGAGGTGTGTCTTTTGCTCTTGGATCACAAATACCCATGTTTGCAAATTACCTGGAAAACAAAAAGGTCTCAAGACCTGGATGCTTTTGTGCCTACTCCAGTGCCTCGCAGCATCCCCATATACAGTTGTGGTAGCATCTGCACGTTCCATAGACTGGGCAGGACCTTATCTTCATCGACTAGATTATCACAAGATTTAAGGTCTTTTTGATTTTAAGGTGTTTTCTGCACATTAGTTATGTGAATGTTCATATAATTAAGCATTAACATGCAGAATGGGCTCCAGAGAAACCCGGAGGAGACCTATCCAACGATGAGGAGCGATGAACTGTTCTCTAGGCTTTATTGGCTGATTGACCAAATCTCTGTTGACACCTACATGTAGACATCTATATGCAGGTCCTTGAATTTGGAGTTGAATCCCATTCCTCCCACCTCTGGTAAACTGGAGATAAAGGGTGTTGACAGCAGAGGGTGTAGATGGAGAATGAGTGCCGACATCAGAAAGCCTATGATTTGTGTTCATGGCTGTTTTTTTGTGCAAGCACCATGATGGAAGGGAATAGACTCTGGCTAAAGCTGACAGTGAGGGTTGCAAGCCAACAAACCTGATATCAAAGTCCAAGGAGCCCAGATATAAGGAGACGTGAGACTGGACTAGGTAGACAGACCTGGGGAAAGAAGGGTGCAAAGTCAAGTCAGCTGGAGTGGACAGGGGACAAAGAAGATTAAAATAGACAGTAGGGGAGGATTGTGCTTGATTGCAGGAAACTGTTTCCTGGATTGGAGGATGTGAGCAGCTTTTTTTCCACAGGAAAGCAAAATAAGGCTCAAAGTGTGCTCTTACATAATATGCAGCAAAATCAAATTCCTAGGCTTGAGAATATCTGTGTCATAACCTCATTTCTTCAGCAAGTGAGGGACAGATGAGGGAGAAAATTACTTTTAGATTTGTTGTGGTTTTCATTAAAAAGAAAACAAAACCCCACCATCATGAACAACAAAATATTAAAATACCTTGACAAAACCTCTTGCACCCTCTCCATAGCTACCCAACACCTGGTGCTCCCAGATGCAATGATTTTGTGCAGGGGTCATTTTGCTGTATCTCTCCTTGCTCCTATCTACAGTTGAAGTTTGGGTCAGAGGCTGGGAAAAGGCTCAGCACTGAGCAACTCATCCACCTGTCTCTCTATCATGTTTACATCCTGAGGAAATTTTTCGTCCATCTACATTTCTTTCTACATCTTTGGAAAAGAAACCAATTAGTTTGATTAGCTAGTAATGAGATTGCTAGTTAACTGTTCCGACACAGCAAGGTAGAAGTAAGCATTTTGCTGAATTATGGTAAATCTCATCTAGCATTTCTGGAAGCCCTGTAGAGCTTAACCAAACTTTAATTTTGGATAGCTTTGCAGGATCCTTACATTTCAGTGTTTCAGACAGTCTGTGTTTCATCCTAAATGTAGGAAAGTCACTGAGAAGTGCTTTGGATTGTGTTTTTAGACTTGTGTTGTCACAGGTGGATTTTATAATTAGTATTGGATTTTATAATTAGTATTTCGGAATGCCCAGGAGCCATGGTCACAGATCAAGAACCCTCGTGCTTTAGCAGCTGTACAAACACAGACACACAAAGTTCTCCATCCTTGCGGATAGCATCCCTCCCCCCCCCAATAGAATGTAGTTTTGTTGAAGTCAGGTCAAATTCTCTTGTCAGCTACCCTGGTGTGTGTCTAAAGCCACTTTGTTGTTATTTCAACGTAAACTGAGAGGAGAGTACAGAGCAAGGGTTGTTTTCCCCATCAAATTAAATGCCTTTCACCAGTGTAGAACTGCCTTCTGCAGCAGAAACATATCACTGAGCTCTGCTGCTTAATCCCTCAGGCGCTGACAGTTAATACACTAAATGCCAGCAGTGCCAACTGGCAGCCTGTTCCTTGGGTGGATTAAACCAATTATTACTGTTCTCTTTCTGCTTTGTGCTGTTCCCTGACTTCCCAGGTCTTTCTGATGTTATATGTGGTGTTACACAAATGTGGGACACCTATGTTGTGTCTGTGTATTAGGGAGGCATGGAGATGCTCAGCGTGGTTCAGGGCTTCTGCATAGAACTGTTAGTGTTGTGCAGGCTTGACCAGGATCACTGGGTCCTGGTACACTGGACACACTTGGAGGATGACCTGAATGTGGCTTTCTGCCTCCCCTCCTCTTTCTAAACCAAATTGTGATGTTAGGTTGCTTGCCTGATTCTGAAGGCTGAAGCACCCAGCGCTTTAGAGGGGTTTCTATGCATGAGGAGGACATCCCAGTATATAAGACAGTGGCCCTTAAGGAGCCATACAGACTCAGAAGATAGCCCTGGAAATCTCCTTTGGATGTTCCCGTTTCTTTGGATCTTCTCAGGGTGGTGCTGCTGAAGCAGTTTGTGGAGGTTTAGAAAGAGATGGATTTCTGTGAAGGGCTTAGGTCTTCTCTCCACCTGTGGTGTAGAGAAGGGGTGTTTCCTAGCAAGAGACAGGGGAAGGTGACACTGTCATGGTGTATGCATAGCACTGATAGGCTCACCCTCTTCTCCTTTACTGTAGATCTTCAGTGGGCAGAAAAATCTACCCTATAATAATGATCTGGGTATTGCACTCTGTCCATGCTGAAGCACTGATCAGAGGTAGCCCCGTGACACTGGGACTCCTCACATGGCAGAATGGTTTAGACTCCATCATCATGGGGCTGCTCTAACCCTTTCCTGCCGGATTAACCTAATTTTCCACAACAAACTACACCATGGCTGTGCTGGGCACACTTTCATCTCACACACGTTTGTGAGTGTGTATCTTAAAAAAACAGATTGGCCTGCTGTGAACTGGGAAGTCCTGGATAAATCCTACCAATGATATTGATAAACTCAGACACATTTGGGTTCTTTTTTGCCTGTATACTTTGGGGTATATTTTTTCTATTACGACTGTGAATATTCCATTTCTGTTTCTCTTGACGTACCAGGCAGTGGTCACATACCTCCAGAGGAATCTCAGGCAGCTCTAGCCACAGGTCATGCCAAAAGAGAAGGGTATCTGCTTTTTGCTACGACTCACCTTGCCTTTCTACTGGGATATTGCTAATTGCTTCTCTTCCCTCCTCTTCTCTTTC
The DNA here is from genome assembly GCA_027560015.1 of Chloroceryle amazona. Classification (NCBI taxonomy): domain Eukaryota; kingdom Metazoa; phylum Chordata; class Aves; order Coraciiformes; family Cerylidae; genus Chloroceryle; species Chloroceryle amazona. The sequence continues at coordinate 30,349 of JANHFX010003941.1, forward strand.
CCTTGATGTGTAGTCATTGCCTGTGCTACCTTTCAGAGAATACTGTACAAAAGTCAAGCAGTAAATCAATAGCAAAAATTAGTTTTCACTTTTGTTATTGGTCTTGTATGACTCCTGGTTTTCCATCTATGACATTCCTTACCCATTGTGCAACAACTGCGCTCTCTTATCAAGTGGTGTTGGTGTTAGGTTTTATTTTCAAGATACACAGAATATCAGATCCAACCAGAAGTACTAAGTTTAATGAACATGTTTGTTTTGGTTTAGTTTTTTCTTTAATACAGTCAGATACTTGGCTTTCTGAAGTAGTTTGGCCAAAGAAGAATTCTAACAACTATAAACTTAAGTCTATGATCAAATGTCCCTGGGATAATCTCCATGTATCTTAAGAGAGAAATGCAGAAAATTATGTGGTGGCTGAATTATTTATGCACGATCTCTTATGTAATATTTATAGCTGGTTTAAATACTAATATCTGAACAAAACCAAAGCTGACAGAAGTGTTCTGAAGCCTGAAAAAAATATCTGCCTTGTATGGTAACTTCGACTGAATGTTACTGGGACCCTATTTGCTTTACAAATAAAAGAACAATAAGGACCTCAGGACTGTGCTCTGATTTTACTGGATGGATTTGCATTTTTGCACTGGATTGTGCATTACAAGTTTATATACGAAAGTTCCAGTATTCCACTGTATCTTCAAGGCATCTGTTCTGTCAGCATTCAGGTACAAAACCTGCAGCTGAACTAGAGTGTATTAATGCATTTATCAGTTCTCCACAGGTCTTAAGGCCTTCAGCAAATAGATCCAACCATGTTTGTAGGTGATTTAGCTGGGACTTGTCATGCCTTGTCATCTTGACAGTCAAGACAAGATGGTCTAGCACTCTGTCCAGTTGAATATTAAAAGTCTCTAATGTCAGAGACTTCACCGCTTCCCCAGGGAGATTATTCCAATGGATGGTTGTTCTCATGGTGAAAATTTTTCCTCTTCGGTCCAATTGGAATTTCCCCAGGAGTAACTTCTACCTATTCCTTCTCCTCTTTCTCGTGACTCCTTGTAAAAAGGGAGTCTCCATCTTCTTTGTAGTCGCCCTTTAAATACTTGTACATGGCATTAAGGTCTCCCCTAAACCTTCTTTACTCAAGGCTGAACAAACCCAGGTTTCTCAGCCTTGCCTCACATGGGAGCTTCCCAGTCCCTTGGTCCTCCTGGTGGCCCTTCTCTTGACCCTCTCCAGCCTGTCCACATGTTTTTTTGTTTGTTTATTAGTTTTTCACCTATATAGAGCTTGCTTATAGTAAGTTATGAGCTGATATTGTCATTTGGTTGAAGAAGCTCTTTCTCAATCTTGCCGTTTTCTATCTGCTCACCTTCCCCATGCTTGCCTTTTGCAGGGCAGCCTTTCACATGCTTGTCCTAATCAGAGTAGATGTACTGCCTTCACTTCTGCTCTGATTTTTTCTGTAACACAGAAGAGCAGAATGCTGGAGTATGAAGGACTTGGTGGAGGACACTTCCTAGCCCAGTAAATAAGGTGGTACCAAAGAAAGTGGATATGAGAAAATGAGTGTTCATTTATTCTCCCCTCCACCCCAGCACTCCTGTCCAAAACTGCACGCAGATAAAGGAGATTAATAAGGAAGAAGAAGCAGAAAAAAAGAATAACAATCAAAGGAAGGAGTGATTTTTGCTTTTGCCAGGATGGCAACTGCAACTAAAATATTTCAAGAGTGTCTACAGGAAAAAAGATGGTGTTATTTCAGTTTTAGTCACAGCTAACAACTAGATTTTGTGGTCTTTTGCATTAAATTTCGTAATGAATTCATGTGCCTGAGAAGTGATGCCAAGATCTAAATACAATGCCACAGCTTCCGTGACAGAGGGAATTTATGCTGAAGAGCAGGAGCCCTCACTACCTATTCTTCTTGAAAAAACAAGCAAGGTGATAATTAGGCCTGTTTCAGTGCTTTGGGTGAGCATCATGTATCTTTTACACAGACCACTGGGAAGTTTTAATTAGAAACAGGTTTAGTTCATGACTAATCTGAACCTCACTGAGTGACCTCACTCATTCATTAGCTTCTATCTCAATAGGATGCACTGGAGTGAGGAAAATGTGTGTGCTTTTTCTTCACATCACTTGTTTACATCTGCCATCTTTTCCCATGAAAAGCCTCAGCCTACAAACAAAAATTACTAGACCTAGAAAGAAACCCCAACTGTAAAGCTGAGTCTCACTGGGCCATAGCACTATGTTTCCTCTGGAAGCATTTCCTTCCCTTTTAGGTGTAATCATGCAGGAAGATTAACATTAAAACAACAAAGAAAATTCTTATTGATTTATACAACATTGCAAAGACATAACAACAACAAAAAAAAAAGCCAAAAAGTTATCCCTGAAGTGCATTTTAAAGGATATGCACTGCATAACAAAGGGATTTTAAAGTAAAAGTAAGGGAAAATGAATTAATTTAAAGTTTGCTCATGGTGCCTGAAACAGAAATGCATAAATGAAAAAAAGGGTGGAAGTAAGAAAAAGCATCGCAGGCATTTCAATGTAAAATCTTACTGCTGTAGAGAAAAGGAAGGAAACAGAAATTATATGCACCAAAAAAAAAAAAGTTATGGATTCATAAATCTGTAGAAGTTAATAAAACTTAGTGGCTTTGCTAGAAATCCTACTTGTACTGTTGGATTTCAAATACTTAACTGAAACCACCATGTGGGTCTGTTTGGCAAATATCTATCAATGGAAAAAGAGAGAGCCTTTTCAGAGTCATGTATCCCATTCTGAGGTCTGAGTCCCTGTCTGGAGGACTCTGGCTCTCCTCTCTGTCTCCATGGCCTCCTTGGAGAGTGGATGGATGCATTTTTTTTCTACTTGATGGGTTGAAACTGGGCCTCAATGTTCCTCTGGATATTGGCTTTTCAGAGCTCACACAGCAATCCCAGATAGAAGTATATCTGCTGTGAACTGAAAACATACATCTGATAAAGAAGGTGAGGTTTGTTCATCTCAAGCCTTGGTATACAGGCAGCTCAAATAACATGCATACGTATTGTCAGATTCTTCAAATCACATGTTTCCTAATGCAAATGGAGCCACTGGAGAAACTTATAGTAGGGGGGAAAAAAGGCAATCATTTTGGTAATGAGATTGGCTGCCTTTCAAATAAGACATTTTCCTTTATCTGTTGGGCTTGATGCAATAACAAGTGCGTTCGACAAGTAATGATTATGAATGCCTGTGTGATTGCAGCTCTCCAGATGTCTATACGGGTCAAGAACTAGTGCAATACGGGGATAATCTGAATGGAATATCTCATAGGAATGTGAGGGCACCTGGACATAGCACCAGTGAAGAGCAGCAAAGTCCTAGTGTGTTTCCAGTAGGCACTTCTTAGCATTGGGTCCCTGCTCTGGCAGCATCTTGACTTCATAGAATCATTAAGGTTGGAAACAACCTTCAAGATCATAAAGTCCAACCACCTACTAAACATTATCAGGAACATTAAACCCTGTCCTGAAGTGCCACATCTGGATGTTTTTTAAACCCCTGCAGGGATGGTGATTCCACCCCCTCCCGGGGCAGCCTGTTCCAAGGCCTCACCACTCTCTCAGCAAAGAAATTTTTCCTAATATCCAACCTAAACCTCCCCTGGTGCAACTTCAGCCCATTTCCTCTTGTCTTATCACCAGTTACCTGGGAGAAGAGACCAACACCCATCTCACTCCAGCCTCCCTTCAGGGAGCTGTAGAGAGCAGTGAGGTCTCCTCTTCTCCAGACTAAACCACCCCAGGTCTCTCAGCTGCTCCTCATAAGACATTTTCTCCAGATCCTTTACTAGCTTCATTGCACTTCTCTGAACTTGCTGCAACACCTCAATATGTTTTCTATCCTCTGGCACCCAAAAATGAACCCAGTGCTCAAGCTGTGGCCTCACCAGTGCCCAGTACATATCAGAGCAAGAGGTGGATATGATGATTTGAAGGAAAGCCGGGTGCAATCCTGTGCTTCATTTAATCTCTTCATGTTAAAGCTGGTAGAAGGACAGGAGAAATTGGTTTAACTTTGAGGTACTAATGAGTCTGCTAAATGGGATGTAGGATAAATTCAAAAACTACTTAAATGATCTTCTTTCTGGTGTGCAGAGGAAGATGAATTGATCAGAGGGAGTTCACTGAGAGTGATGTACCTGTCTTAGCTGCCCCTGGGTAAATGAGCAAAAGGAAAGCTGTGGTAGCCAAAGAGCCCAAAGGAGATGAGCAGAGGAGAGGGTTTTATCTGTGTGCACAGCCAACACAGGGGAAATACTATCTGAGAGGGTTCTGTTAAAGAAAGGATGTAGGGAGACATTTCTATCCTGGCTAAAATGAAAAGGCAACAGCCCTAAGTAACAACCAGTTGAGTGCAGTTCTGCAGCAGAGGTAGGATGGAAAGAATGATCTGATCAATATAAGATCATGAGTCAAAGCTGGGATAATTCTGACAAAATGAATTATCATAAGCCCTGTGGTATAAAACCTTGATAAAGCATCTCCAGCTTTTCTGAAGCATGACTGAGGAGTTGTTTTCATTCCCACTTTCACAGGACAGTTACATGAAATAATTAACTAGCTGGTAAACACCATGTCAAATGAGGAATAGCACAAACTGCTCTTAAAAAGGGCATTTAGGAATGACAGAACATAATTTCACTCTTCTCAGATATGTCAGCTAGTATAGAGAGCTATTTTTGTTAACAGCACATGGATGCTTGAAATAAGTTGTATAGGCAGAGGGATCAGCTTTGGAAAACCAGTGATGATTAGAGATAAGGGGCAGACAGACTTTGTTAAGTAAGATTTGCTAAGTGCTTGCTTTGGTGCGGCTGCTCAGTAAATCTCTGCTCAACTAACTGCCTTACTCTGGAAGTATCAAGGCTGCAGACACCAAGTTTCCAGAGGTAAATTCCTCAGATGCTCACCACTCTGCTCTTCAGTGTGTTTAGAAGTGCCTCAGATTTGGAAATCTAATCTGCTCATACGCTGATCCAGATCAACAGCCTCTCATGGTGATCATCTACCTGTGTCTCTCAGTCTGGTAGAAGGGATTGGAGCATCCTTTACAGACCTGTCCTGGAGCAGGATGCAGAAAGATATTATGACACCCTTTCATCCAACAGATCAGTAGGTAGAGCACCCACAGAGGTTTGGGAGATTTTCTTTCAAAGGAAATACAGAACCACAACTGCAAATATAAGGCAAAGACTTTAATGCTTGCTTTGAGGATGTTCACAGAAGCACTAGGGAGTAGCTCCCCTCCTCTAGTTTATTGAAGTGGTTTCACTTTGATTTAAAGACATTCATTATTTAGGTTAGGAAAGAGACAGCAAGTGTAATTATTTTGCTTAATGGTAAATCTAACCTTGGGACAAAAAAGGGAAAGCATCTGCAGTCTTTGCTTCACTGAGTACATACAGGGGAAATACAAATTAATGCAATGTTGGGGACAGGCAGGAGGAAGTTCTGTGTAGTTACTGGGTTCACATAATCTGTTTTAGACTCTCAATCCCCAAACAGTCCAAATTCAACATGAGGTGGACATTACTTCCACAATTGCTCTTGGTATTTCCCAGAACAAAACCCTTGGGGTAGATTGAGGGGAGATGTGAATTAAGGTCAATACAAGCAGGGTAAGGGAACTGGTGTTGAGTCTACCATGTAATGGTGAATAGTTTATTCATTTAAATTTTGGATGAAAGACATAGAGGTGGCTGCTCTACCTCTGTTCTGTAAGGAGCCTGGGTACAGAAAATACAGTTATGAGTGCTATATATTTCCCTTATGCTTTCCCCATGCAAATCTCATTGGCTATACTGGAAGAGGAATTGCTGTCTTATGGGTTGTCCCTGGGTAAGACACAATCTAGAACCTCAGCTACTCTGACCTCTCAAAGCAAAACCAGGTACACTGGATACACTGTATGCAGCAAGTTAAGTGCCTGGAGCGACTATTGTTATTTGTGGTGCATCGTGGATAAAACAGGAGCTAAAGAGGATTTTGCAGCTCCTAATTTTGAGAGCTTTCATCCTGAAATCTTGTTGACTCACAGTAAAGCATATGCACTGTGCACACTGATGGGAATTAAGTGTATCTTACAACCAACAAAATACAGTAATGCGTAGTAAGTTGAAAGGAAAGATCTGGGCCATCCAGTGCAGCCAAGTACTCCATGAACACCAGGAAAGATCAAATCAATGTTGCCTTTAGATGAGTCTACAGAAGGTTTGTTCTATATATGTAGCTGCTCTGATACATGTGTGTGTAAATACACGTGGTTGCATCTGCAAAACAAAGGTACTGGTGCCCCAAGACTTTGTGTGCTAAAAAAAAAAAGTGATCAGGGATGTTTTTGTTATCTTGAACTCATGCAGTAGAAGGGAATTAGTTAATGGAAAATGCAAATGGATGAGCCTAACAGCAGCTTCTAATTAATGATGGGTCTGGTTCGGCATACCTTAGCCATGAAAAAAGTCGATCAGAGATAAGCATATCTGACCCATAGCCATTGAGGTCTCCAGCCCAGATCCACAAAGCAGTTAATAGATGTGAAGGCGCTGTTCTTCTCTGAGAGCCAGAGATCACAACTGCAGGATATGTGAAGGCAGGCTGGCCTGCTTTTAATCTGAAGCATTTCTGTCCTCTGAAAGGAAAGTTAAAAGACATCTGAGTTCTCCAGCTGCCAAGATGGATCCTATCTAACTTATTGTGGGTGAATCAACTGCACAGTCATTTTTTAACCAGAGGGATGGGATGTCATCCAGAGGGACCTGGACAAGCTGGGGAGGTGGGCCCAGGTGAACCTCATGAGGTTCAACAAGAGCAAGTGCAGGGTCCTGCCCCTGGGCCGGACCAATCCCCACTAGCAATCCAGGCTGGGGGAGGAGGTGACAGAGAGCAGCCCTGCAGAAAAGGACTTGGGGGTGCTGGTGGAGGAGAAGCTGGACATGAGCAGCCAGTGTCTGCTTGCAGCCCACCAGGCTAATCCCATCCTGGGCTGCAGCAAAAGAACAGACTGGAGAGGGCCTGTTTACAAAGGCCTGGAGTGAAAGGATGAGAGGCAATGGTTTTAAATTAGAAAGGAGTGGATTTTAGAAATAAGGAGGAAGCTCTTTACCACGAGAGTGGTGGAGCACTGGAACAGGTTGCTCGGGGATGTTGTTGAGGCCCCATCGCTGGAGACGTTCAAGGTGGGGCTGACAGAGCTCTGAGCACCCTGCTCTAGTTGAGGCTGTCCCTGCTCTACTTGAGGGGGGTTGGACTGGATGACCTCTAGAGGTCCCTTCCAATGCAGACATTTCTATGTTTAAAGGAGAGATAAACACGAGGAAGCCATGTCTGGTCTGAAAGTCATTCTGGAGTGGGGGACAAGCCTCCCATTTCCAGTGCTGCAGTGCAAGAGGCTGCACCCATTGCACTGCAATATCAATGATAGATACACTTTCAGCACTCTCTTCCTTGAGTCTGCTGTAGGCTCAAATCCACTAGATATGCAGGAGAAATGACTGAAATCTGACAAAAGTGACCAAGCAGTCCTCCTAACAAAGCATGCAACTTTAAAATGAAGTTTGATCTTTATAAAGCTTATTCCAAGAGCAGCTAGACAAGGAATATGCTTTGAGTTTAAGAATTGAAGATAGCTGGCTTCAAGTCTGTGCATTTCTCTTGGGTTTCTAATTTTTGCACTGACCTCGATGCATGGCTTTTTCCCTCCTAACAGGAAATGAGTTTCCAGATCTATCTTTGGGCATATAATTGATTTCTCATCATGCTGAAGTTCCTATCAACCTCTGCTAATTGGCACCCTAAGCAGTCGAATTAAAGAGGGAAGAGACTTACTCTGTCATCGCTGGAAGCAGTTTCTCCAAAATAAGCCTGGAAGATGCTGGCAGAGCAGTATGATCAAGGTAGGCTTTATGATGCCTGTGCTGTAACTGTTTTGAAGTGATGCAAGGTGGCTCCCTAGGGATTCAGAGTATTACAGTTTGCCTGGCCCTAACTTCACTTCAATCTGTTTCAAAAGATTATTGATCTGAATGTTAAAGTCATTAGCCTCAGCATTTAACTGAGGATGTGAAGAAGTACATTTAAGTCAGCATCAGCAGGTCAAAAGACACATGTGAGACCGAAACCATTATTGGAGTTGCCACAAATTGATTCAATATAAGGTAATATCTCTGCTTTTAAGTCCTTGATTTCCCCACATCACACTTTATTTCTGGATACAATTATATCTCCATGGTAAGACACTCTGAATTACTGGTTTTTTAATTTATTTTTTAGTTACCAAGTGAGTAGCATGCTAATGAAAAAACAGGAAGGTGATAAGTTTTAAAGAGAACCTAGAAATTACTGTATCAGAGAGGGCAACAGGAGATAATTGGACATAATTTACCTTCTGTTCTGTCCCTCAGACTGATAAATCATCATGTACAATTGCTCATGAGGTATGTTTTGAAGTAATAAGTAGGAATGTGTCCTTCAACACCTCAGATCTCTGGGCATAAGGTCATTATGGTTTAGGGCTGAGAAATTCCAATTAGCCTGAGAGAAGCAGAGACTCAACCCCATTCATCTGAAACCATAGGGTAGGATTGAAGTGTTGGAATTAACAACTGGGAGATGTGAATAATCAGCTCTGTGAGCTGGGACTCATCCAGAGCCCTTAATATTTGGAGATTCTCTTAAGCCCCACAGCATGAGATTTAACATCCGTTCTTAATATTTTGATAGGGTGAATTATTTTAATTAAAAATTTTAATTATCAATAAAAATAACTGTATACTCCTGATACCTATGTAGATGTTCTAGCCCATTTAGAATTCTGCTATTTTTTGGCCTCATCCCCATCCTATAGCAATTAATTACAGTTTAATCACATGGTGAGTTAGAAATTACATTCCTTTGATCTGCCTTTCATTCTTCACCTCTTAATTTCTTTCAATATCTATCTGGACTCATGAGGAAGAAAGAATCTTCTCCAGAGCATTCATTATCTTACAGTCTTTTACCACATCCCGTCCTAGCCATCTGCTTTCTAAAATACATAATTGCAGCCTTTCTGAGGTTAGAATTTAGAGTAGTCGACAATGTCCTTTGAAAAATAGATCACTCGCCCTTGGAAACTTTTTCCCATGAACAGCAACTCCTGATACACTATGTTCAGCAGTGAGCTACTACATGTATTTGAATGCCACTTACTGTCTTTGTGTTTCTCACTCATATGGGTCATTTAATTGAAAGGGACATAGGCATGCTGACTTACAGTAACACTGAGACTGAGGTTCACTCCCAGTTTAGATGTTGGCTCTCATCGCCTGATGAGTCTTTTAGTCTGGAGAAGAAGAGGCTGAGAGGAGACCTTATTGTTCTCTACAGCTCCCTGAAGAGAGGTTCTAGTGAGGTGGGTGTTGGTCTCTTCTCCCAGGTAACTAATGATAGGACAAGAAGAAATGGGCTTAAGTTGCACCAGAGGGGGGTTTAGGTTGGATATGAGGAAAAATTTCTTTGCTGAGAGAGTGGTGAGGCCTTGGAACAGGCTGCCTGTGCTGGGGATGGAATCACCATCCCTGCAGGGGTTCAAAAACTGTGTGGATATGTCACTCCAGGACATGGTTTAGTGGTGCTGATAATGTTTAGAAGACAGTTAGACTTGATGGTCTTGAAGGTCATTTCCAACCTTAATGGTTCTATGATCTTGCCTAAGCTGTTAACTATAATTTGTTATACCTCAGACTTCTCAAGGTGCAGAAATGTGTCCTGGTTATTTATTTATGTGTGGTGACATTCTGTGACACAGACCTCCATTCCATAGATGTGCCCCAAATCCAACCACCACCAACAAAAATATCTTAACCAGGTCAAATGATTTAACAATTTCCCTCCTTCCTGACTCTGCTCCCATATGACTGGAAAACCCTTAACTAAAGCCCGTGACCCAGGAATTCCTTTTAAAGAAAGTGTGAGATCCATCACCTGATTCAAGCTCTTGTATTATGTAGGTGAAGGCGTGAAACTATGTAGGAGTATTCCCAATAAAAAGATGCTGCTCTTTGCTGGAGTGCTGAGCTGTCACCAGCTAATTTGGGACTTTTGTATAGTGCAAATACCATATTCCTGCAGCTATGGAATACAGAACATTAGGGATGCCCTTTCCTTTGAAAGGGTCTGGGCTGAGGGATCAGAAGCTTGAGATGAAGACATGCCTGGTTGCTCTCCCTAAACCAGGAAGAGCTCTTCCACGCGCTCTCTAGGTCTCATGTAAGATAAAGGGACACACTTCAGCCCTCAAACATGTAGATTTGCTAAGATAATTGGCAGTCTGAGACCTTGCTTAATGAAATTAAGGGAGAAATAAGTGTGTATAAATATACTTGGAAAGAAAGAAAGGTAGCACTACAGGGGTATTTAAGCTAAGTAATAATATATTTTAGTAAATAAATGTTGACAGTTAGAAGGATTTGATTTTTTTTAAATCAGTGAAAGTCCACATAGGTAAACCCTTCTGAAATGACTCAGAAGAGGATAGTAAGGAAGATATTAAATCCTGCAGGGAGGAAAAAAAAAAATTTGGGTTCATCTTGGATGTCTGTCCTGCTTCTGTAAAAAAAAAAAATAGACCAAAACCAGTTTGAAAAGCTAGGACAAGGATAATGAGGAGGGGAGAGGAACACTTGGAAATTGTTTCAGGAGTAAAATTAGAAAGAAGAGCTAAAGGTTAAAAATAAATATATGTTTGAAATGTGATACTTTCAAAATCAGACCTGCCCTCCCAGCAGGGAGCAGAAAGGAAAGGTTCAGCACCTGAGATTGAAAAATGCAGGTGAAACACAAGAAATGGCAAGTCCTTACATGCAGTGGTGGGTGGCGATATGCGTAAAGGGCAAGAGGATGCATCAGGAAAAGTCCCATTGCACAGGAACAGAGCAGCTGATACCATCGATGCTTGCACATCACCTCATTAACACCGGCAGGTTCTTGCCAGGTGCTGTCTTGTTTCAGGGCTGTAGAGAAGTGCTGGACACAGCCCTGTCACCACAGTGCTATTTTTATCCATAAACAGAAGAGTTCTTATTTGGAAAGGACTTCAGCTGGCAAAAAGTAGCACATTCCTTTGATTTTTAGGAAAGACTCACAGCTGTTGTCTGTATTCAGGTGCAACAAGCAAGTCTTACACCTGTTTTATTCCCTGGTACAGCTGCACAAAGCAAGTGAAGAAGTACAAAATACTGTAAAAGCCACAAAAAGTCTGCTGTGTTGTTTGTCTGGGTGTTTTGGTTTTTTTTTTCAGAGGAATTAATCACTTGTAACTCCAGCTGCAGTTGTTAGACACTGTTTCTCAAGCATTGGCCCTGAAATACAGTCTGAAAACAAAATAGTTCTGTTCCAGACAAAAGAAAGAGGGGGAAGAAAAGAAAACATTTTTAATTCCATTTTTCCAGGTCTAACTCAGGCTGACAATCATCATGTTTAGCTAGATGTTATAGCACAATCTCATTGTCACAAAACGTAGTTATCTGCATCATTTGAGTCAAATTTTAGTCAGCTACTATCTTCATTGTTCTGCTTTTGCAATCACCTGTGTATTAAATGCATGTCTCTAAAGGGATTGCTGCTCCTTATGCCCGCACACTTGCTTTCAGAAGAAACAAAACAAACCCCAAGCTTCAATGTTATAAACGACATGCTTTGACATGAGCACCACTTGCAGCAAAACAAGCTCACCTAATGCCGTCAGTGATGCTGTGGGTGTAGACCAGAATGTATGCACATGTTCAGGACTTTAGTCCTTCCCACTACTTATCATCTAGATTGTTGTGGAGCTTCTCCTATAAACACTCTGCCTTCTAAGGCATGTGTCTTTATTTTTAAAACACGCCACCCAGAAGAAGCAGCTCACTGAAACTGGTAAGTTATTAGAACTAAGAAAGAACAAAGATAGAGAAAAGCTGATTTAGAAAGAAAGAAAGAAAAAAAAAAACAACATATTTTGCATTGAAATGGGATAAAGGGGTAAAGAAAGGGTTGGAAATAGATGTTGCAGATCAATATCATTCTCTGTGCAAGGCGACATTTCAAATCTCCTAGCTGTCTGTCAGACTTGAGGTATATAGTTCATTATTGTGCAAAATATTTTGTTATTTTTCTCCTATAATTGAAATTCATTGAAGACTCCTGTTTGAATAAGGTGTCAAGATCAGCTGTCAAAAAGTGACTGTAAAGGACGGGAAATATCATCTAATCTGTAACTTCATTAGTGGTTTTGTCTTCCCCATTACGATGGCATTCTGCTCTCACCATAATATTGCTTTAGTGATCTGGTTGAAGCAAAGATAACAGTTCAAGATATTTTCTGATTTAAAAAAAAAAGTAAATCCATTTTGTATGTAACTTTCAAATAATTATTTTTTTTTCTATGCTGCCTGTGGGCTGCCAATCTCTGAGCTTTCCTTGAGGATCTTGGTGTATTACTATCCATAATGAAGAGTGATGTAAGAAATGAAAAGAGAAATCTGTTTGTGTATTTGCTGATTCCCAGCTTGACTTCACAGTTTAGTGGCTTGTGGAAAGTTGTGTAAGTTATGGAATTCTACAGAGTTGTATTATTAGGTTTATTACAGAAATGAGATTAGGATTTCTTATAGACTATTCTGACTTTTAAAATGTATGTATTTATTTCTTCCTGAATAAAATACTTGGATGTCTGCTGGTCAAGGGTCTGGAGAAAATGTCTGATGAGGAGCAGCTGAGGGACCTGGGTTGGTTTAGTCTGGAGAAGAGGAGGCTGAGAGGAAACCTTACTGCTCTCTGCAGCTCTCTGAAGGGAGGTTGGAGTGAGGTGGGTGTTGGTCTCTTCTCCCAGGTAACTGGTGATAGGACAAGAGGAAATGGGCTGAAGCTGCACCAGGGGAGGTTTAGGTTGGATATGAGGAAAAATTATTTTACGGAGAGTGTGGTGAGGCCTTGGAACAGGCTGCCCAGGGAGGGGGTGGAATCACCATTCCTGGAGGGGTTCAGAAAACATCCAGATGTGGCACTTCAGGACATGGTTTAGTGGTCCTGATAATGCTTAGAAGACAGTTGGACTTGATGGTCTTGATGGTCATTTCCAACCTTAATGATTCTATGCTGCTTCTAGAGCAGCAGGAGGTGTTCCAGAGAGTGTCTGGGAAAGGATGATTGCTGTAGTGGTAGATTCTTGTAATGATACTGATCTTAAGGCATGATGCAGCCTTCTCCACATGGGATTGACTGGTGTGGGTCAATTAATAGGTTCAGCTGCTCAGGTCTGTCTGTTAGGGATGAGAAAATTCTGAAATGTGGTTTTCTTTTAAAAAGAGAAAAATAAAAAAGTAAAAACAGAGAGCAAGTTGGAAATAAAAGATCTAAGATAAAATCACTGTTGAGCTCCAACTCTTTGGAAAAGGATGGTCAACAATGAAGGAGGAGTCCACTTGGAAAGCTGTGAGCGATACAGGACGTTGCACCTTTAAGTGGTTCCTGCATGGTGCAACTACAATGTGTCGTCCTAGTGCAGAAAGTTTTGTGGGACAGCATTGCAGACCAGCTTAAAGGGGATGAAGTTATCTGTACAACAACTTGTCGTTTGTAGAACACCACCGAGGAGGACTGAAGGAGAGGAGGTCCTCCAAGGAGAGTACTAATTGTCAGCGTGCAGAGGAGAAGTGAAGACTTAAGGGAGGACTAAACATCCAGGCGTGGGTGTCTGGAAGTGTAGGTTGTTTGTTTTGGTAGTTTGGGGGTTTTTTTGTGGCTTATTTGAATTTCCTTCAGTGATGCTGGGAAAACCATGTGTCACATAGTCCTAGAGTAAAGGCAGAATCATTTCCAGAAGGAAGAGAAGTTGTGGACAACCACTTTGATTGTTGTACGGACTGGTTGTCTCAGCAATGATCACAGAGTAACAGGATGCAGGCATGGGTGGCAACTATAACAGACCATTAAAATGCTGTGGTTTTATTGTGCAGGGGTGTTCCACGGGAGTAGGATGACCAACACTGCTCCCAGGGAAAGCAGTTGCCTACCTTCCCCCAGAGCAGAATGACTAAACTTTCCACCCTGTTTGACTCGTTTGAAGTCTTGGCTTCCATGGAGCTTTTCATGCTATTTTTCTGGCTTGACTGGAGTTTAGTGGTTCACTCATTCTGGGTGACCTCCTTTCTGTTATGAACTCAGTTAACTTCTTCTACAGCCCTTTCACTGTGCATTGCTGTGGTTTCCTGGTCTTGGCAAGACGTTGCACACACCCTTCTTATCAAAGGCAATTCCAGGTAGAACTTGCTGGAGTGTTAGCAGTGGCTTGAACACAGTGAAATGTAGTGTGTGAAAGGAGAGACTTCAAAGGACATTTCAACTGATGAGTGTTTTGAATGCTTAGTGATATTACACTCCACTGAAATTACCAGAGATGAAGGTGAATGGTAAGAGCTTGTGAAGGAAAGTAAAAAGGTTGTGGGTGTTCTCCTGAGTATTTGTGTATTACCCCTTTGGGATGTCCATTAGTGAGATGGGCTGGGGTGCCCTAGCAGTTCTGATCTTGCTTTGCTCCTTTCAGCTCTCCTCTGGAGATCAGACCCTCCCTGATACATTTCCTTTTGTGCTGCGGTCTCTCCTGCTGGTATTTATTTACAGATTCATTAAGTACTATTTTCCATAGTTAGTTTAATTAGGGACTCCTCGGCTCTGATAAAAGATTATATTAAAGCTTATATAAGCCCTGCCTGGCTTATTTATTTTCAGGCTAATTCTCCAGTCATGTTAACTTAATAAGATGTCTTTTAATATTCTGCTCTACCTGTGTTCCTGTGATCCTAGTGGGAAGTTTGCTGGGGAACTCGGCCAGCTTTTAAGCAAGGAGGCTGCTTCAAGACACTGATTTTTGCACTTGCTTTCAACCTCCCACAATTTCACAGTAACACTGAAATCAGTGGAAAGGACCCTGAAGTTAGAAGGGTCTGGTCTTTTCCTGGATATGGGGCCTAAATTTATGCCCTTGATTACTTTTGTTATGATAATATTTTTGCTCTGGATATGCACGAGATAAGATTTATGGGATGAAATTCTGGTGTCTGAAAACTATTTGGTGATAGTGTCAGATACCAGTTGCTCTCAGGCCTCCTATCTTGGGTGTTCAGTGATCTGGTGTCTGAGTTATTCACATAGTCCTGGGAGATGTGACATAAGACCTGTAGGAGCTCTGTTCTCTGCTGGAGTAGCAGCTGGAGGCTAGCAGGGAAGCCTGGGGCATCTCAAATGGCATCAGACATCTCCATTTAGGCAGCTGAATCCCACCATGTGTGAGAACATGTCTGATGTAAAAGTATGTCCTCTTTTTCCAATAGAAGAATCTTGTATGAATACGTAGTCTATCTAAATTTGATAGCTTGTATTTTAGATAGCACACACTATGGAGATCAGTGGTTTTGATGTTTGGCACTTCTGGACACTGTTACAGTGACAATCAACGAACGCAGCTCTTCTGGAAATACAAACATGTACTAAGCCACCAGGTTTTAGCACTTTGATCAGAGAAAAAATGTCATATTTCCATGGTATTTGACATCTCCATTCATGCCTTTTTAATTGAGAATAACAAGCAGCGATATAATCGGACGTCTATGTAAAATCCCTTATTTTTCTGAAGTTTCAGGAAAGAAAAAACACGTGGAAAATAATCTGAATAAGGTGGGGAAAGCAGCTGAAACTCTGTGAGGTTTTTTTTTGTTGGAAGGCTTTCCCCAGGCACTGTACTTTAGATACTTTCTTGCATAAGCATCTTGTAACACAAGGCTGGGTTGTGTTGTCATGGAGACTTTCAGACTACCTCATCATTTTGCTAGAAAAGACAAATTTCAGAGTGGCTGTCAGCGTATTAATTTAGTCACAGGACCAGACTTCCCACCGGTACTATCCCTTCAGTCCTCATTCTTGTTTACATTAAATCTTTTTTATGCCATTACAGAGCAGAAGGGTAGTTGCATGTTCTTTTATAAAGCTGTCTTCATATGAATTCACAGGGCACACTGCGATAAATTAGTGTGAAGAGGGATTTATGGCCAGGCTGAGAAAAGTGTGCAGATAGGCTTCAGTTTCACGAAGGAAGAAATCTGTGCTGCCATCACCAGAAATATGATTTGCTGTTTGCTCTGTCATGTGGCACTGGCTAACCGGAGCCTGGAGGAAAAAAAAGTCTGGTTGCTGCACGTGTGATGCCCAAGATAAAACCTGAACAGCACCCTTGTTTCTCTCTCTGACAATTCCAGATTCAGTGCTGTGTACCAAGAGATCAGATCCCCAGCTGACACTGGAAATGCTGAGTTTGAATAGATTGAGGTGCAAAATGGTTTGTGTGTGTTAGGCTTTCTCGGCTCTCAAAGGCTTGCAATACAGAGATATCATTGCCTGGTGATGGCCTAGCATTAGGAAGGCTTCAGACCTCCAGGGCCAGTGGTCTTAAATGCATGGATGTGCCCACCTCCCCTTCAGATGGGATTTGCCCTGCAGTTATGCAGTGAAATGGATATTGCTCCTGGTGTCTGCAGGATTGGCCTCAGGCAGCTGCCACCTAAAAGGCTTTAAGAGAAAATCAAGGTATAACTGTTGCAAGCAGCTTCCAAACACGGTCTGCTCTGACTTCTCTTTTAACCTTCCAACCATTCTCACTCAAGTTTTCCCTGACATCCCCCCCAGCCTTCCCCTTTGGGAATTCATGAGTCCTCCCTCACTTCATCCTCTACCCCAGCCTTGTACATCCTCAGACCTTCATGATGCTCTTGCTTTAGTCTTTCTGCCTGTCAGTCTTCCTTCTGCATGAAACCAAGGAGGCTACCAGATGCTGCTGTTATCAGAAAGTTATAAAGACTTTTCAGGGATGTAAATCTTTATCCAGGCCCTTCCCCAGGAGGTATGTGTAGGTGGAGATGACAAATGCCATGAAGCACTCACAAGGCTATTTCAGACAGATGATGTAGGAAGAAAATGGACCTATGGTAGTCTAGGTTGCTGTGTCCTGTCTGCTGTCCCTTGGATTTATTTCACCTTTGCAGGACATAAAGATTACGTTAAAGTTTTTTTAGGCTGATGTCCTGAAAGGGCTTTTTTTCCTTATGACTGCTTTACTTTTTTTTTTTTTTTTTTTTTTTTTTTTTTTTTTTTTTTCTCTTGTCCTCAGCCAGAGGCGAATCAAAATGTCCATGGGTGGTTTCAAATTGTGCATTCTCATAATAGTCAATAGATCTCAGGACTCTGAGATAAGATGCCCCCCCCCCTTTCCCCCCTCTGTTTCAGGGAGCAAGGGAGTTACACTTTGGATTTTAGCTGATTGCTGAGAATTATCTTTGTTTTCCCTTTCTGAATGATGTTTTCTTTCATATTAAAAGACTGGGGGGCAATGGGAAACCAGTAAAACCCTGACTCATTGTGGAGAAATAAAAGGTTCCTCAAAGGCTGTTCACTTCTTTTTTTTTTCCTTCCAGACTTCTCTTTCAAACATCTCCCCAGATGCCCTCCTTTTGATCACCCCAGACACATCTCTCACCCAGTGGGTAGTCCTGGGACTCTGAACAGAGTGAGCCAGGGGTACCTCACTGGCAGAGCAGCAGGACAAGATGTCTCCTGCTTGTCACAGGGTGAATTATGTAACATTGTAGGCTCAAGTAACATTGTAGGACCTCTTGTTCTCTGATAGCTCTCTAAGCAGAAAGCCCAAACTTGTGTTGGGACAAGAGATGATACTCTTGAATGATGAGACATCTCAACATCTTCTCTGCAACATCTGCAAGCTGTGCTCAGAGCACAGTGGCTGTGCACAGTGGCACAGATATAAAGGGGAGGTACATATGGGGTTGGTTGATAGTGATTGCTGTGGTTGGAGTAACAGCCAAAGTCTCACTAGCCAGAGGTGCTGTTGGAACTAAGTGCAAGTTTGCCTACTAAGGGGATGATATTTTATGAATCTCCCTCTGCTTCCTCCTTCATCTCTTCAGCGTGCTGGATCCATTGGAAATGCTGAGGAAAGCATCAGCCTTAACATACAAATCTAGGAAGATGCCACCCTTCTTTAATTTTTTTGATCTGAAAAAGTGAATTCAGACTCTCCCAAGAATTTGACAAGTTGCTTTAAAACCTTCTGGGACCTTCTGCTGACATTGCCACACATAGTCTCCCACAGGTCTGAAACGGTCCCAGATTCCTACAGGTGCTGACAGTCAGGGGAAAGAAAGTCAGGTCTAAACTGATTGCTTTGGTAGAGCATCTTGGCATCTCTTCTGGTCCCAGCTTAATCAGTGAATACCTGACAATTTGCATTTCCTGGCAATAGTTTACAGAGAATGTTGTGTTTTCTGAACAGCCTCATCCTATTCATCTTTACATCGGTGCCCCGCTTCAAGAAATGCAGTGAGGTAGGAAGGGAGCTGTCTGGTATCTGTCCTCACCTGCAAGTGTGTTGTGCTCTGTAGTACTGAGAGCTTTTACAGACTATGAGTTCCTGCACTGCTTGTCAAGAATAACCAAAGACAAAGGTGATATGTGTTCTCTCAGTAGTAAGATGCAAAGTCTTTCTAAAAGTGGGCATTTATTTATTATGCTTTTATTTGATTTTATTGGTGGTAAATACAGGATTTCCAGAAGAAAGTGTTTCAGTTACTGCTCTGCTGACCACTGACATGTTTGTTAAGTGCACTTTTTTTTTCCCAAAGCCATTGAAATAATTAGATCAGGTATGCAGCAACAGAAGAGGACTGGTTAGTGGTGTGGTCTCTGTGCAAGACTCTATCCAGGTTATTTAAGGCCTTTTGACATGAAACTGTTGAAAAGGGTATCCTCATTTTAAATGCTTTGAATCTTAAATATGTTGTATCTGTTTAGTTGCACTAAAAGCCCCTAGGTCTTGGGAAAGCTAGGTTAGACTGAGTGTTTCATGACTATTTTAAACTATTTTAAAAAGCCACCATAAATCTCGCTTAGAAATGCCAGCATATGCATTTGTAAATATGGACATGATAAAACAAGACTGCAGCTTTTAAGAAGGGACAGAAAAGCTATGTCTTGTGGCTCTTTACCTGGCTCTTGTTGCTCTTCTCCAAATACAGCCCCTTAGCCAAATAATTGCAGTGCGTCCTACTAATGCAAAGTGTGCTTGTGGAATAGGCAGAGATATTTCATAGCCCCTAACAATGTTCCTCTAAAAGCACAGATAAAACCTCTTAAGATGCATAACATCCCACAGTAAACCCTTTCTTTAAGAGATCTTTAAATCTATTGTATATAGCGATTGACTAGAATGTCCCAATTGCATTTGGGAGGGATGGATTAAATGATTTCATTAACAGCCCACACTTCTCAGCTCAGATGGGTGCATATATACCAGTTATATTTATCTGTCAGGTGTCCCTTTCCTCTCTGTCCTTTGGACTTGTTTTACCCTGGGCTGTTACTTAAGGCTTATGGAAAAAAGGGATAAAAAAAAGAAATGCTTAAACAATCTGTACCAGTGCAGCAGTGTGGAAGGTACAGAAGGAGCCCTGAACATCTGGCCTCTCCTTTCAGATATTGCTGCATGCCTTGTTAGATAGGAAAGCTAAGATGGAAGAATTAAGACATGGCAATTGAAGGATTGCCTCACACTTTTGTGTAAATAGAGCACTTAGGTAGCATTCAGCTCATCAGTACTTGAGCAAAATGTTATTAATCTGATTAATGTCCTATTTCAGAGATTACCTACAAGGCAGGGAAGTTCTGTTACCACGTTACTAAAGGTTGGGTGATGTAGTATGTGATAAAGAAGTGATTTAGCTCATATGTCTGAAGAAGTCTGTCTTGGGCTGGGGTTCAGAGCCAAGTCTCTTGAGCCACAAGCAGGAAACTTTCCCATATACCAAATTTCTAGCTCTAATTTCATGTCACTGATAAAGATACTGGCCAAAGACATTTAGAAACCCTGTGTGAGCAAAGATGAGTCCTGTGGCTCCCTTGAGCCACTTCTGCAAGCCAGTGGGTTATCAGAAACCTGGAGCAGAACAAGAAGGATATATTCAGGTAGGATTTTAAGAGTTAGCTTTAGGCACACAGATTATGATAAATGGACTTGTGGATAAATCCCCAGATGAGTTTTGATTTCATTAGCCAGTGGGCTGAGACTTCACTAAAGAGTGATCTTGGTGTCAACCTCCTTGCTTTTAATTCCTCCTTTCTGTTGTTCAAGGCTGCACATGTCTCTGTAATTTAGTGAGACAGATGCTGTGGACATAGATTATTACAGGCCAGGGGAAGTGCGAGAATTGCACGTAACACACCAGCTTGCAGCTACCCAGCCAGCTCTGCCAGCTCACGTGGACAAGGGCTTGACCTTGCTGTTCTGCTTCAGGATGCCGTTCTGGATGCCAGAACAGAACACACTGCACTTGGGCACTGTGATTGTCCACAGACTCTTCAGAGATGGAGAATAATCTCATACCATTATGTGAATGAAGCTGAAGGCTGGACACTGATTTCTGTCACCTGAAATCCTGGGAAGATTGCTGTAACACACTGTTTTTCACCTTCCTTTCTAGCTGACAGCTTTACTGCCTCCTTACATAGCACCATCCACCCAAGGCTCTCCAAAGTCAGAGGCTCCTCAAGTAGTCAGGCTGGAAAAGTGGCAATGAAATTTCCGTATTGTGGTTCCACTTCTGCCCCATACCTAATGATTAGTTTTTGTGTCTGCGTGTGTAAGCTAAGTATCTGTTGTCATTATGAGACACCTACCTGCCAACCTTGGTGGGACATCATAAGGCTCAATTAGATGTTTGCAAAGTATTCTGCCATGCTGAGACTCAGAGTGCTACAGAAGGCAAAATATTATTACAAATAAGAAGATGCATCACAATCTAGGAAAGTAGCTGTCTACATTAAAAAAAAAGGCCCAACAAACAAGTGTCTAGTACAGTCACTTTCTGTTGTACTCCACAAGCAGTGTAACACGTGAACTCTGAGAGATTCTTCCCAAAGGCAGGTCCTTGCTTAACACAAGAAGCTGTCTCATGCAAAGCAAGTAAATTGTGAGTGTGAGACAGTGAGAGCCAGAAGGGGGGATTAATTCTTCTTGAATTTTTTGTTTGTTTGTTGGTTGGATTTTTTTGAATGCTTACCTTATTGTAGTCAAGATCTGAGCTATCCACTTAACCTCTCTCTTTAATCAGGGGAGATAAATGAGGTTTTCTGCCACAGTCCCACAAGATGGTTCCACCCAGAACATGAGGTGGATGTCAGTATGCTGTTCAAATAGTGGGTTGGGTTTTTTCTGCAGCTGGAGTTCTTCAGTTGTTGCATATCATAGCAGGGAAACTGCTCAGCTTGCTAAGGATGAGACCCATGGATTCTGCTTGTTCATTTGCTTTCCGTGTTGTTACTAGGTTTGCATTTGATATCGTTCTCTGGGTAAAGCAGCTAGCACTTGTGTGTTACCAAGTGATAGCCATAAAAGAAATCAGCTTTGCTTGTCTCTGCTGTCACTAGAGGGGAGCAATCCTCAAGGCAAAAGAAGAATCATCTGTAAGAAGAAAATAAAATTTTCATCTCCTGCACAGTCTCCAGGCATCATTCGTACTCTAGCACAATCTCAGGCAGTGACTCTAGATATTATTATAACTCTTGTTTTTATTAGCACCAATCTGGAATTAGAGCTGTACGTAGAGCTATTTGTCACAGTGCTGAGGACAGATTGCAAACATCAGGATGGATGGAACACCAGAGCAGATAAACCGAGTATCATCTGAGGCACATCTCGCGTTCTCTTGCTGGGATAGTAAAACTTGTTTTGATTGTCAGTAAGTTTAAAGAACAGAAGCCAGCAGGTTCATGTTGCTTGGAAGGAATTAACAGAAACATCAGTGCATAAAATATTTTCCTGGGGAAATGCTCCTTTTTTCCTTTCCAGGGGAACTATACATGGAGAATATTTTGGGGAAGTTACTGCAGAGATGATAGATGGCAGGGGAGAAGGTAAAGATGGTGCTGGAAGACTGGAGCTGTTGGAGCAGTGGTTGGGAGAGAGAATCATAGAATCACAGAATGTTATATATATAATGGCTACATGTTTGGGTCTCTTAGAGGAATGTGGACTTGGGCCACTTGATAGAAGGAGAAAAGCATTAAGATCTGAGAAGTAAGCTGTGATGAGTGATGTTGCAGTTCCTGTTTGTCCAGCATAATCTACCTGAAGGAGATTTGATTGTAACAGAGAAGCCATCAATGTTTACTGAATATGGAGATTATTAAATTAATTCTGATGGTGTTTAATTATAACTTTAAAACAATCTGCTATCATTGGCTTTATCAGTACTGAACACTTTTATAGGACAGTAAAAAGCAATATATGCAATATTGCAGAAGCTGTAAATATTTTTGGTGCAGTCAAAGTATCTTAAACAGCATTTAGGGCACTGCACTTCGCTGTTACTCAAAGAAAAGATTATGATTCATTTGAATAGGTGTTAAAAGCATTTGTGCTTTTGGAATCATTTGCAGTCATGGTGACTTGTTCTATCCTGGCCTTAATTTTCCTTTCTTCGCTGATGTGTGTGCTCTAATCTACTGTACCCAGTCATTAAGACAAGAAATCTTGCAGGTAAAATGCAGGTTGGGACACATAAGTAGCTCTGCTTGCTCCTTCCTGCTTTTTCTTCCCATTCTACTGCTGTTGTTGCCTTCATTTCTCCAGAAAGGACGTGGGACTGGGAACGAGCTTGAAACGGTAGCTGTGCCGTGTGTCCGCAACACAGCCTCCCATCTCTCCTTAGTTATCCACTCCACACTTAGCCCAGACTGCTTTGAAGTTACTCGTAGTCTAATCAGGTTAACTGGTGGTATTTGTAGCTCCATACTTTCAGTTCCTCTCCCCTGATCTCCACTGATTTCCAGTATCACCTACATCTTTTGAGACCAAACCGTGAGGAGAGTTGGTGTTCTGGGGAGAGGAGATGAACTTGCGGAGGCAGAGATGCTGGGAGGAATTGGGATGGATGGACCTCAGACTGGTGGGAATAATGGAGTATCAGGAAGATACGCTGTAAAAAACCTGGGAACCACTTATATTGAGTTCCTTTTTCCCATCTGGGTTGTAAAAATATTTCAGTGGTGTGCACCATGTGTTTTTCTAAAACGTAGATGAATCTTTCTCTGAGAAATTAATAAGCAGACTTCTTTTTGTTCTGATCTGAGCATTTGTAGACAGCAATATTTTTTGTGACAGATGAACTAAAGCAAATTCTAAAGCTCTTTGTCTCCTTCACTTTAATGAGTTTTGGTGGTTTTTTTTTCAAAATCCCTTTCCTATTTGTGTTTGAGTCAGTCTGCTAAACACTAACTGACGCATGTTTTTAAAGGGATGGATCCTATAAAAATGTTTTCCATGGTGTCTTGTGCATCCTAAATTTAGGACTGAACTCAGACCTAACCCATTTTAAGAACAACTCGAGAGCTCTTTCTTGAGAGTTCATTAGTAACAGAGATCAACTAGTGAAAGATGAACACAGAGACATTGAAAAGGGATAGAAATTAGTGAAAGCAGAGATACCTCTGTTTGTCTGTGGGGATTTTTTTAAAGCAGTTAAAACCAAATACTCTCATTTCAGACTTGTCAATCTGAAGTGTTAAAAATTCATAGACCTAAATTATACTTGCTTCATTTTATGTTTTGACTCTCGCTTTTTAGAGATTACATTTGAAAGATTTTTCTCTAACAATAAGATTAAATACACTACAAGAAAACTGAATTTTCTCTTCAGACCGCTGGTAACTTAAAAAAAAAAAGGCAAAACCAGCAAATACTGTCAGGCCCAAAAAGATGACAAGTGAGAAATAGTAATACTGCAGAGTTCCTTTGGATTTCAGGAGAACAATTGCTAAATAAAGCTAAACTATATGCTTCATCAATCCTAACTATTAGAGATGTGAAAAAGATGTGCAAGGAAAAAAACAGGGCAATTAGTGTCATAAAAAGATCACTTTATTGTGAAGCTTAAGGCTGACCGCGTATTGTGTACGAGTGCATCAGATGTCCAGCAATTAAAGTTCTAGGCTGTCTACCTGCTGTACCATGGCAAGTTCAATCTGGGGGATTTGGATGGAACAGCTAGACTCAATTATTACTCACCAGTGAACTCTGGATCTCCATCATCACAGCACTGACAGTGAAGTAAACACTGGATGCCCCATGTAGCAGGGATACTCTGCAAGCAGAGAGTAGAGGAATAGCTCACAAAGCAGCCATGTGACCTGGAGAGTAGCTGCATGGAAGCTCACAACTACTTTGCAACAATGACCAACACACATGCTGAGCCTGTGGTCAGGAGAAGGAAGCTCAACCTGCATCTAAATAGCAATAACTACTACAGATTTGTCATGGTAGGAAAGCAAATGAAATGCTTACACTTTGGTTTTACACATGGCTATGTGAACAAGTTACCACAAGGTAGACAGTCATCTACATGGGATTTGTCACTGTGATAAAGGCGCCAGTACAGACTTTGATAAGCATCAAAATTAAAAGAAAAAATAAGAGACAGCTTAAACAATGGTGCTTTTTTTAATACCTTCAGCTTCATACTAGTTTGGCATGGCTATATAATCTGTTCCAGACATCCTTTTATATTAAATATCTCAATAATGGAACATGGTGTCCACATTCCCATTACTGTGATGAAGATTTAATGCATAATCGATACAATCTACAGTAAAAGAAAACCAATTATTAAGCAATATGTTAATGAAAAAAAATTAGCTAGAGAGATGGGAGATTGCACTTGGCCATTTATTTGATGTGATTAAATTCTAATGGATCATGTGGGGCATCCTTCAGAGTTTCTCTAGAGAATAACAAATGGGGAAAAAGAAAATGCAGAACAGCTCAGGAGATTTAATGGCCTATTGTCAGTCATTCACAACTCAAATCTAGTCTTATTTATGAGTGAGGTGAAGGTTTTATTGTCTTATCTGTGAGGAGGAAGGGCATGCATCATGGTTCAGTTCCAGAACGTATCAGAAAGACCCAAAAACTTGAACCCCTTGTTTTTGTTAAATAATTTGTTGAGAGGGAGTTGTTAGTACAGTCACAACATTCCCCTTAGCAATAATATGTATTATGTAGAAGTTGAAAGACTAAGGAAAGGGCTGACTAAATGGCTTTCGAAGAGTTTACCTGTCTCAGGAAGTTACCTGGAATAACTTCCCCATGCAGTTTCTTCAGAACAGTGTTTTTGTGTTAGTTAATACATGTCTGTCCAAGGCAGAACTTACAGAAGCCTCAAAAAGTCACTTGGAGCAGGATGAGCGTCACAAGAGGAGGTTGGGAGTGATGTACTGGCTGTCCATGCTGGGGTTCACCTTGAAACAGCTTTCCTTTACAGCGCAAGAGCTGCCTGGGATGAAAGTAGGTTTGTCAGGAGAAATTTGCTTTTGCCCTAACAGCCCCAAGAAGGACACCATTTTCCATGGCTATTCATTGCATTTGATCTGAAAGTAGCAAGAACCTTATTTGTTTCTATCTGCATCAGAACTAAAAATGGCTTTATCATTCAGCTGTAGGATGTTTCCTTAGCAAGTAACAGTGATATACTCCATCATCCTAAAGAAGCATCTTTGCAGGGAGAGATCTTGTAAAAGGATTCGTATTTCCAGTTCATTTTTGCATCATTCTTCTGTTGTGTTGTTCTGGCCCAGGTTCCTTTTCTGCTATATCTCAAAGATCTTGAGAAAGTTAGTTCTGGCTGAATCAAGTTCAATGCCTTGCCACAGGCAATAGTCCTGTGTTAGCCTGAAAATCAGAAATGTGTCATGCACCAGTTTAGCAGATCTGAATATCATGGGAGCTCCCAGTCTGCATGTGGGATTTAAAAAAAAAGCATCCCCAATATCAGATCGTATGATTCTGTTGCAAGAATTCATGCTAATAATCCACATATGTCTTAGCACAAGGCTATATGCAAAGCAAAACCAGTTCTTGACAACTTTAATTTAAAAAAAGAAAGATGAAACAAATCCCTGCTTTTCACACTTACAGAACATATTAGTCACCTTGATGTAGAGCCTATTCATCTTTTCCATTGTAATTGTAAAATCAGTTCCCTCCTTGAACCAAAGCAAAAATCCTTCTTGCAGGTGAAAAGGCATAAGCCTTAACAATATGAGAAAATTCATTTCTTATTGCCATCTGCCTCTGGGATGTGAAAAGGAAGGGGGCTGATGCTGTATGGGCTCTGCTATTGTGATTTAGTTAATCCTGCTGTGATAAAGTCCCACGGCTGAAGTAACGACTGTCAGCAATTACTCTGCAATAATGCACATGAAAAAGAGAGTGAACAAAAGAAATATGAAGCCAAAATGAAAAGAAAATGCGGGAATTTCAGCTGTAATAATGCATGCCAATTAAATCTTCCCTGTTCTCATGTCCACTGCTGATTTTCCACCTTCTGATGAGTTTCATAGGAAAGGTGGCCAATGCTGTGTGGAAAAAAGCCTATGCACTCAGGAAAAAGAAGTCTGACTCATTTCTGTGTCATGGACTTCTGTCATGAGCTCTCTCGTGCCCCTTGGACACTCTTGCTAGGGACAGTAAGTTACATTTAACCACAGAACTAGATTCCAACATCTGATTTGTGTCACAGGTTTCTTTATTCAGTAAATAACAAGCCTGGGTATCAATGCTTAACTAGAACAGCAGGAGATGCAACTGTCCAGCAGCTGCCAAGTGACAGTTACAGTGCAAGTCCCTGTTACGTGCACTTAAACCCATTTCTCTGCATTGTATCATGTATTTTCCTATTGGCTCCCTTTGTCTGTCACTCATCTGTTTGACCGATTTAATCTGTGTGCTAAGCATTTGCTTAAATTCCAGATATCGCTTAAGCTGTGTGTTTAATTTATATTTTATTCCATGCAAGTGTTTCGGGGTGGGCCTGTTGGAATACACGTGGTAGCTGCTTTGGCTGTTGATGACTCACTCCAGGCTCAGCACTGTGCTACGGAATCACGCTTTAGGTTGGAAGGGACCTTGAAAGGTCATCTAGTCCAACTCCCTTGCAATAACCAGGGACATCTTCAACTAGAGCAGGTTGCTCAGAGCCCAGATCAACCAAACCTTGAATGTTTCCAGGGATGGGGTACTGACCACCTCTCTGGACAACGTGTTTCAGTGTTTCGCAGATTACAGTGTTGAACTGTTTTGATTTATTTATTTTATTTTATTGATTTATTTTATTG